>LPNX010522080.1:234478-375512 GCA_001517045.1 Pseudotsuga menziesii | reverse complement strand
CATTCTTCAACTGGATTCTTTAGGTCATATTCTGATTTTGTTCTTCCCTTCAAATAGCTTGAGATTCAGGAAGACCTTCAACATCTTTGCTTGCAATAGGTACTGCTCTGTAATGCACATGTGCAAGCCTTCTATGTCAAAGCTCATTTGGCTCTACTGTGTCATGGATCAAGGCTTGTTCTGGATATCTCTTCAATTTATACAAGCCTCCTTCTTGTTCTCCAATCACTACCGCACCATCGATAGTCTTTTCTTTTGGCCACATGATGACTTGACCATCTATGAATGCAACCCGCATTCCTTTTGTATCAATGGAGAGAAGGTTCTTCTTGAGTCCTGGAACAAACAATACTTCTTTCATTGTTAGAGACTTACCAGAGTCTAGCTTGTATGAAGATTCCCCAATACCTTTTATTGGATATTGGTAGTCATCTCCTAGTTTCACCTTGTGAGGTGATTCATGTTTTGAGAGTCTTACAAAGGATTCCTTGAATCCTGTCATATGTTTGGAAGCCCCACTGTCGATAAGCCAATCATCACTTCCATGAGTAATGTTACTTGTGAGAGCTGATATCAGAACATATTCATCCTTGCTTGAAGAATCTTCACTTTCATATCTGGATCTCTTTCTGGACGGTTCATCATCCGCTACAGCATGAGCATGATGTCTTCTTTGGCCTTGACCAAGTTCTTCTTGGGAAAGGCTTCTAACCTCGTCTCCCTCTGAAACTGGAACCTCTATACTCATGTAGGTGTCCAATCCATTTTCTTCAGAGAGATCATATACTTCCAGGCTTGGAAGTTGTCAACTTCCCCAACCTTGTCACCAAGCTGATGTGATATATCATATTGAAATGAGAACCTCAAATGGAAATAGCAAAGGATTAGATCTTACCGATTTGAGGTGTCCGTCCTTGTCCTGGAGTTCGTTGATCTAGGGTTTGTCATAGAAACCCTAATTTTCAAAACTTGGAATCTTTCAGATATTATTGGATGAAAAAATAGATCTCTTCAAATGGATCTATCCAATGTACTCCTTTTCTGAAAACAGTGGAGGGAAACTCCCGGAACAGGAAGCCCTAATATTCTGATTTCTTCTGCAGACATTCCTGTTACTGTTTCTGTGATATCTCCGAAATTACTGATCCTCTATGTCTGAAATTTCTCATTGAAGTAACATCCCATGTCCCTGATCCAAAACCACAGTTTTCATCAGAATTGGTTTCACCATTTTGGATTTATGATCCTTTTCCCAAGGTGACCTGTTACTGGACTGTTCAGAACAGCGAAGTTGTATGGAATGACACGTGTCACTGGTTCATATTCTAAGTCTAACCTTCATACCACAGAAATTAAAGTCTGTTCCCTTTCTGGAACATCTTCAGAAATTCCATTTGGACCTTTGTAGCCCAAGATATTGCAGATCTCCCCAGGTGTCCTGTTTATGGATGATTTCTGGAAGAGGATGGAACCCTAACTTGAAGAGATCATATCTCCCAGCATATAGCGAATCCGAGGCTTCAATTTGGACACAGTGTTCATCAGGATTTTATCTTCAGCCCCTACAATTTTCAGCTTCTGAGACTTCTCCAATCTCGGAATATAGCGACTGTACTAAAACTTAGCAGTTTTAGTATTTAGGGTTTCTCCCAGCTCAGGGTCAAACTAGGGTTTGACTTTCCTGGAGTTTCACCCAACCAAATTTATTGATCCAGGTCTCTAAATTTCGGTTTTGATGAGGAGAAAAATCCTATGCTGGTCTCACCCAAAAATTCCTCTTCTGTAGAAAGCCCTAATTTCCACATCGAAACTGAAAAAGCTTGAAATTGAATTCCGCATCGACAGAACGATGCACCATTTAATGGAGAGTCATCTTAGCATACTTTTGCTGAAAATATGTGGAGGAAGATCCACAAAATAGGAATCCCTAGTTCTTGTAGCTGCACAATGTCTTGTTCTCAGGTTAGCTTTGATACCATGTTAGTTTTTCAACAATTAAGCTAGCATTATGATCTTAGGATCTTTTCACTGAGAGAATAACAAGTATAGCAATAAAACATGAGCACATCACAAGAGACAAGAGACACAAAGAGTTTTCCTCAGGGAAACCATAAAGGAGAAAACCCCGCAACTTCCTCTAAGATAGAATCAACACCAAAACAGTAAGAGATCTCCCAAAACAGCAGCAGCCTTCTGTCTTTTGTCAAGCCAAAGTATTTCCTTCTCCAAAAGTGCGCCACACTTGAGAGAGAAAGTGAGTAATTCACAAGTGACAAATAGAGAGACTCACCCTCTCTATTTATATTAGTCCGTTCACTTGAATTACTATTTCACACGTAGGCTCGACCTAATAATTACTACTCGAGCCTACACCTTAATTAGTGTATAATAACTCAACTGCCCCTAAACTGTGGGGACTTACCTAATGACTGGATATGACTTGTTTACATTATTAATCCTCCCGATTGGAACATTGGGGTAAGACAACATGACTCAAATACATAATAGAAACATCCCGGAATAAACATCGGGTTACAATACATGAAATTCATAGAAGAATACATTCCGAAGTTACATATACATCAACAGTAATGCCCAGGAGAAATCACTAGGAAAGGAAATGTCATCAAAATCTTCGTCCCCAAAGGAAAAATTTAACCACCATGAATTTTCAGTTACTAGTTGTGCTGGGGGATATAAAATAAGTCTTTGGGTAGACAACCCATTGGAAATGGTCATCTCCCCATCCATACATCCTATAAAAGCATTGGAAGTAGCTAACCATGGTATTCCTAAGATAATAGGATGTCCTTTAGAATGATCCTTTGATTCTATGACCATAAAGTCGATGGGGTATTCCCATGAAGCTACTGATACAATAATGTCCTCCAGGACTCTAGCAAGATTTACCGTAGTACGGGCTTCTAGTTCCCAGATGGAAGGGGTAGGTCGAAGAAATTGTCCCAACTGTAAAGCTTCTAAAACTATGGTGGTCATCATATTGATGGCTGCTCCTAAATCGATTAATGTGTTATCTATGGAGGTATTATTTATAATTACAGTCACTACTGGGGCTCCTGGATTTGTATATTTTGCAATCCAGGATTGATTTGACATATATTTAGACATCTCTCCTATGACGTGAATTGTAAGGGGGTATTTTTGTTTCTTCCCTGGGCGTTTAATGCATAATTCCTTTATTACATTACTATAAATAGGTATATCTTTAATAGCTTGCAATAACAATATTTTGACATAGATATGCTTTAATTCATTCAAGATATCATACTTGGAATGAACTACAAGTTTTTCTATTACTAGTCTTGTTTGAAATGGAGGAACTCTTTGTTCCTGAATAGATTATTGTTGAGGATGGGTAGGTACTAGAACTTTTGGAATGTTCACATCCTCCAAGATGGCATCATTCATGGGTTCATTTTAATCTTCTTCTTCTTCGTTCTCCTCATGAATGACGATTGATGTTCTGGGTTTATCATTAACAACTCTTCCAGACCGTAATTGAATCTCATGTATAGGTACAGTTGAAACAAGGTAGGATGGAAGAGTTTGCAACTCAATATTGTTAAGAGCTTGAGTTGGTTTATTATTAGGTTTAGGTATCGTTTGTACAGGTAATAATGTCGGTTGTAGAGGATTTGTATTCTGGAAGTGATGAGGTTGTTGTGCAATAAGAGGAACTGGAGGTACAAATCCAAGCAAATGCTACTAGAAATTTGGTTGATGCTGAGGATAAGGATGATTAGGTGGAGGGATAGGTTGTGACTGAGGGTATGGTTATCCTCTCCACCCTTGTGACCAATACTGTTGTTGTGGAAATTGAGGAGGAGGATACTAAGGTGGCCAACTCTGCCAACTAGGATTGTTCCATTGTTGGGGTTGTTGGTATGGAGAGTAATAGGGTGGGGATTGTGGTGGAAAAATATGGTATGTTGGTTGATCTCTATATTTCTAAGGAGAACTCCTAGATGTTTCACCTACATCCCCACTCTTATAGATGGCTTGCAATTCAGGAAAGGATGGACAGTTATCTGTCATATGTTCCTTTGTACATATGTGACATATAGAGATATTGTTTAAAGAACATTCCTTTTTGGGATGTTTTGTTCTACACCTTGGACATATAATACTCATTGCTTCTCATTCTTCATATTTCCTTTTGGTGGAAAACTCTAGTATGTTGGTTGATCTCTAGATTGCTAAGGAGACCTCCTAGATGTTTCACCTACATCCCCACTCGTATAGATGGCTTGCAATTCAGGCAAGGATGGACAGTTATCTGTCAGATGTTCGTCTGTACATATGTGACATATAGAGATATTGTTTAACAGACATTCCTTTTGGGGATGTTTTTTTCTACACCTTGGATAGAAAATACTCATTGCTGCCCATTCTTCATCTAATTTAGAACCCATGGCTCCTAAGATGCCAGTCTTAAAATTTTCTAATAGGTTACCCAATTCCATCCTTGTAACCCCTCCTAAACTAAGAACGTTTCCTCTTACATTTCTACTATAAGGCTCTTGAAAGTTTTTCCCAACTTTCTCCATACTTCTAGAATAAATTTTACACATCTCACCGATCGGTGCAAAGGTCTTGTAAGAAATATCGCTAGCTGCCATGATATTAAGACTCTTTAGCAATTTCTCAGAGATTCCTTTGAGAAAAAGTGTATGTATTGCATCTTCTCGAAGGTCATGATACTTTGATTTATGAAGTGTATAAATGAACCTTTTGAGATAATCCTCTAGGATTTCATCTTCAAGTTGTTGTATCTTGAATATATCGTGTCGAGAGTCTTTAGGTTTGCAGTATTCTTGATATTTTCGCAAGAATGAGGTTCTCATGTCATCCCAAGTCCTGATAGTGGATTCACCTAATCCCATGAACCATCGCAAGGCGGAATCTTTTAATGTAGTGGGAAAGAGTTTTAGTTTCTGAGCATCTTGTAGGTAATTATAACTCCTACAAAGAATATCAAACTCGAACAAGAATGTGTCTGGGTCCTCATTACTTTTTCCATAAAAGGTAGGTAAAGAAGAAGGAGGAATGTTTTTCATATTTACATCCAGTACAATATTTATAATAGGAAACCCGAAGGTAGCCTTAGTTTGATTTTCTCCTTCTCCTTCATTATTTCTAACTTCATTATGATCTTCGTCTTGTCCCCATCCCTCCATATAGGATGGGATTTTAATATAAATATACCTAGGAAGCTCCTTTCGAGGTGATAATGGAGCGTCCCCATGCTCTATTTTGGGAGAGATATTTCCTTGGTCAACCGTTTTATTATTGAACCCTAGAGGGAAAGCAGGTTCTACTGTGGATGTCTCAATTTGTGAGATGACTGTATCTAAGGGGTTTCCAAAGAGGGCTTTTACCTGCTTGGGATCAACAAAGTCAACAAAGTTCGGACTTCCTACTAGTGAAAAGGTCGTATCGTTTGGTTCTGCAACTACTAGAGAGATAGAGGTTACTAGTGGTTGATCCTTCTGAATTTCTTCCGAAATGAGGTCCTCAGGACCTCTGGGAAAGTTCCTTCTCCTTCTATGGTTCCCTTGGTAAGATCTCTTGGAAGAGTTTCTTTAGGTTTCCAAGCAGAATTACTCCCTTCAGGTGTTTTTCGATACCTTTCTGGTGAGTTAGTAGTTGGGGTATTACATCCCCTAGAAAAGTTAGCAGAAATGTCGATAGATTTTCCTATCTTAATAAATATACCCTGAGGATCTCTAAGTTTGTTCATGAAAAGAAAACTAAATTAAAGGAAACTTATGCTATTACTATTGTTGCTGGATTTGGGGGCGCCCGTTATAAAAGATGCGTCGGTTCTAAAAAGAAAAAAAATTATATATGACAAATGCAAAAAATAACACACTTACAAAACAACAAAGGAACAACAAGGATTTGGGGCACCCCACTATAGTGGATGCGTCTGGCTGTTACACCATGGAAATTCTGGGAATTTCATAGTGAAGTCATCTTTGCATCTTACTGTTCTCCCCTCCCTCTTGATGTGTAAAATAAAAGTAATCTATCTATCTATCTAAATTTCAAAAAGGAAACCTATTTATTCTACCTTATAAAACAACTCCCCGACAATGACGCCAAAAGTGTTGTGTGTTTTCTACTATCTTAAATACACCTAATATTTAATTATTGACTGGGGTTGGTAGGCTTGGAGTTTATATGAAATGTATGCAAAGGTAAAAAGGCTCCTAGGGTGTCATGGAGACATTTTAATAAACAAAAGATCGAAAGATCTTTCAAAATGAAAAATTGAGTCAAACTCCTAAAACTATCTGAATAATTGGACTGGACTGGAGTATCATATTTTAAACAACTATTAAAAAGAAAGATATAAACAATAATACTTATAACTTCAGACACTAACTCATGCATAAAAGGAAATATAACAACTGAATTGACAAATAACCAACTAACTACTCCTTAAGCGGAAGGATGTGGTAAAAAGACAACTTATCTTACAAAAAATAGAAAACTGAAAAGCAAGTAGAAAACTTAATAAATAAAACTTTGAAAGAAGCAAGTAGAAAACTTAATAAAGATATTTAAACTCTATTCTTCAATAAACATTTACCAAAAACAAGAATGATTCAAATAATCTAACTTTCTCTTAAAAATAATACATCTAACCCTAAACTCTATATGCAAACAAGGATAACCATGACATAAAACAACAGTAAATAAAATAAAAAAATAATAACAACTTAATCCATATTTAATTTAAAAATAAAATAAAAGAAGAATAATAAAACTTTAATCAATAACCTAAAACAATCAAACTTTAATTGAATTGCTTAAATAAAAATACGGACTACAAACATAATCAGAATATTGACAAAACAAAACTAGAAATAATCTGAAAATACATAAAAAAAACAGTAAAAATTGAACCGACGGTTAAATGACAGACTAAACAAAATAGTAGGTCTGTAAAGGATGATGAATGAAAGGCACACTAAACAAACGGTCAGAATGGCACTCCGTAAAGTTAAAAATGGTAAAAAATAACCTAAATATACTAATTCTTCAGCTGAAGTTATGCAATTTTAAACCTAATGCATGGAATCAATAAACAAACCTATTTAATCAACAAATTAACTTTAAACCAACTTTTAAACAAAAAGAAAGAATTGCATATTAAACTAATTAATAAGCTGGAAATTAATTTAAACAAACTGGAAATTAACTTAAGCAAATTCATGACAAGAAATAAATAAATAAAACTAAATATAAATGAAAACAAACTATTTCATACAAGCAAATTCATAACAGGAAATAAATAAACAAGACTAAATTCTAATGGAAGCAAACTACTCTATATGTTTAGAAATAAAGACTAAAACCGATACTGAAATGAAACAACCGTAAATAAACTAACTGAAAGCACATGACTGAAAGCAAATAACTGAAAACAAATGACTGAAAGCAAAGCTATGCGCACATCTACTTGTTTAATTGCTGAAATAAAACTAAACTAATGCTATACAGGAAATAAAATAACATTTACTATTAACTAATGAAAACAAAGTAGAAATTAAACTAAACTAGCTAAAACAGAAAAGAAAGAACTAAATTAAACAAAGAAATGAACTTCATGTTGATGAGAGGCCTTCTCAACAATCAGGGGTGTTGTCTGCTAACTCCTACTCAAACGGAATCTTCAACAACAATCCATACAACTCTTTATTAAACTTCAAAAACATAATTACAGTGTTTAACAAAATACTTCTCTAAATCTCCTGACTAACTAACTCTGACTAACTCTGCTCTGTATTCAGAGATTGATATATATAGTTTACATGAGAGATGAGCAATTCGAACTGCAAAGGTTGACTGCTCTCTAATTTTAGTTAATCTTTAAAGCACATAATTGATTTGCAACCAACGCTTGGACGTCTTCCTTCTTCAACGCGATCATGGCATAATGTGGCGAGTCTGCTCCTTCTTTAGCATAAACAGGCCTCTCTCAGCGTGCTTGATGTGGCGATGATCCCTTCCTTAGCGTGGAGGATGGACTGGTGTTGAGCGTAGGTTTGTACACAGCAGCAAGATTCTAGAATGCAGGTCCCTCATTAGTGCGAGCATGTGGATTGGTGATGTTGTGGAGAGCAAGGGTAATGACATAGGAGGTCTTCTAGAACGCAGACCGTTCCATCCCTTAAACAAATAGGATTATGATTGTTTATTATTAAAACAGAGGAGGCCGTGAGTAAACAACAAATGTCCATCCCTTTGAATGCGTGGATAGTGAGAATCTAGGTGGCAATCCTTCCAGAGGATGAGTTAAATGCATCAGTCCAGCACAGAGATGGTTGATGTGATGGAAAGCGAAGGAGATTATAAGATATTTTATGTTTAAATGCTCAAAATTGATTATGGACAGCGCGAAGGCTGATGGGCGAACTGAACGGAAACTAAATGGAACACTGAGCCGTGAGCTAGATGTGTGTCGATCTAGGGCAAACATGGCAAACTATCAACGAATTTTGTGCGGCGGCTGGATGACGAGCTGAACACCAAGATGGATCGTGAGCTGGACATATGGTGCGAAAGGAAGACTGAATACATTTTGGTGTTAATTTTCCCAAACAAACTATAAAATCTGCAAACAAATATACATATCAAATAATACATTAAATATGCTTTAAATAATATATCTTTGAGTTAATAAAATCATAAAAATGATATTAATAACCGAAGTTATAATAACATCAAATTTGTTCTTACCTTGTGCTAAAATAACGATCTACATGACACAAAACATACTAAAGATAACAAAATATGTGTTTAAATGTGTTATTTAATCGCCAAAAATGATAACAAAATGAGGTTCAACACATGCTGTAGGTTCTCATGGCTGAGCCAAAAACCCACTTTTCTAATATGCACTATGACTCTGCAAAATGTGTTAACAAACACCATTGTTAGCCACGCAATAATCTCATAATTCAAAAATCCCTTACAGAATATTCAGTACAAAATAAAAAACTAATCGCCACAACGAAGATTAAGATCAACGTACAGTTTCCATAGCTATGGTGTTGGAATCGCTCTGGTGAAAACCTGTAAACCCTAGCCTCTGATCGCTGTCAGCTCGTGGGCCTCCATCTTGTCGGCGGCCTGTATGGATCCACTTGACCCTGCGTCATTTGAGGAGCGGTTTCAACACATCGTTGCCTCCCAACCCGCCGTTCAGCCTGGTGCGGCTCCCTCCTCACGTTTTGTAAAAAGAGCGGAAGTTCCGGAAGTTAAGCTTAGCTCCATCGCTTCGAAGAGGAAAGCAGTAACCCTTTCAGAGAAAGGTCTCATTGGCCTGTTCACCGGTCTATGGCCATCCCCATGCTCAGTGGAAGTATGGCTGAACAAAAACTGGAGAACCCTAATCCAGGGGGAAGTTCAACAATTTTTTTGTGGAAAAGGGTACTTCACTTTCATTTTTGAAAAGAAGGAGGATCGAGACTTGATCTTCAGCAATGGGCCTTACTTTATGGGCCCAAGAGGTATGTACTTAAACAAATGGGATTTGTCATTTAACCCTGAGAAAGACATTCCTAAAGCTGTTCCTGTCTGGGTCAAGCTCCCTCATCTTCCTCTCCACTGTTGGAATGATGAGGATTTCCGAGCAATAAGAAACACTCTTGGGAAGTATGTTGATAAATCTAAACCAAAATCCCCCATGTTCTCTTGTGCCCATATTTGCGTTGAAGTTGACCTTGAAAAAGGTTTGCCGGAGTCCATTAACCTCTCCATTGATGGATGGAACCACCTGCAGACAGTCGACTACGAGCAAACCCCTTTAAATGCAAGTATTGCCATGAATACGGTCATTTCGCCAAGTCATGCCCAAAGAAACCTGAAAAACCCCTCTCAGACACCGCAGCAAGCGAGGGTTGGAACATTGCAAGTGGAAAGAAGACCACCAAGGCACAAAAGCAGCAGAATGACATGGCAAAAAACACCTCCGGAAATAGTTTTGAAGCTCTGGAGGAGGAAGCTCGCGAAGATACTCATGACTTGACCCATCAGAAGGAAAATGAAACATTGAACCCTGCAACGCAGCATCAGGAAAAAGAAGTCATGGATGAGGGTAATGGACGCCCAGTGGAGAAGAATGATCCATCCCAAACATCTGAAGGGTCAGCGGAAGGTTCAATAACAAGATCTAGGGCCAAAGCAAGTTCAGAAGATATAACAGACACCTCGGTAGAAGAACAGGAGCCGTCATCCAGGAAGGGGAGAAAATCCAACAAAATAATAAGAGAGCAGGAGGCAGCCAGGGAAAAGGCGGCAGGGAAACAGACCAATCTGGACTTCCTGGTCAAGACCTCACAAGCAAACAAATACCTCCTAAGTCAAGAAGAGGAGAAAAGGGAGCGAGAAAAGGCCCTTAAACAACACAGGAAATAATGAAAGTGGTCTCCTGGAATTGTAGAGGCCTCGGAGGTTTTCAAAAGTTAGAAGTGATCAAGAGAATAAAAGCAATGGAATCTGCCTCCATCCTTCTCATCCAGGAGACAAAAAAATCAGCTGTAGATAGTATGGAAACAATTCAAAGCGTGTGGCCAAAAGGAACAAGCCTTGCTGTCGATGCCAATGGCACCTCTGGAGGGCTCCTCTGCTGGTGGAACAAGGATCAGTTCAAATTGATCTCCGCCATAGAGAATAGAAGTTGGATTTTCATTAAACTAGAGAACGTAGAAAGACATGAAAAATTTTGGTTAGGAAATGTGTATGGTCCTACGCTAAATGCTCAGAAGGACAAGTTTTGGGACTCATTAGAGGAAAAATGCGAAGATAAAAAGATCCTCCCATGTTACATTGCAGGAGATTTTAATGTTACAACCTCCCCAGAGGAGCGCAGAGGAGGATCGAAAGTTAGAGAACCTTATGGGTAAAGGCTGGAGGACCTTATTACCCATTGGAGCCTTACGGATATTAAACCCAAAAATGGTATCTTTACTTGGAGTAACAAGCGAATAGGACCCAGCCATATTGCAGCTAGGCTGGATCGCTTCTTGGTTAGCACCCATCTCATTACCTCTCATCCGGAGACAAAAATCTTAAGCTCCTCAGTCTCTGATCACAAGCCAATAAGCCTCTTTTTTCCCCCGATGGAAAATATGGGACCGCTCCCCTTTAAGTTCAATCGGATCTGGCTGGAATCTGAAGGCATCAAAGATATCATCACTCAAGCATGGCGATGCTTTATTCCAGGCACCTCGGCGTTCTCTTGGGAACAAAAGCTAAAGAGGGTCAAGATAGCTCTAAAACTGTGGGTCAAGAACCATTTTCGAGACCCAACCCAGCAAAAAGAGCAAATTATTATGGACATGGAAGCCCTCCAAGCAGAAATGGAAACTTGCGAAATCACCAAGGAGCATTTCCTCAAGGAGATAGAGCTGGAATCAACCCTTCAAAAAATATTAAGGCAGGAAGAAGAAGGTTGGAGGCTCCGATCCCGCATTTTGTGGCTCAAAGGGGGAGGCCAAAACACTAAGTACTTCCAAAATCAATGCAGAGACAGGCAGAGATGGAACACCATGCGGGAACTTAAGGTTGAAGATGGTTCTCTCATACAAGGACAAGCGGCCATCAGCAATGAGGTAAGAACTTTCTTCGAACATCTGTATACCAATGAGGAGCCAGTACCCCATCACATCATGGAGGAAATGGTCTCTGACATTCCTCCCCTTATCAGTCATGAGGACAGGCTCAGTCTTGAGTCTCCCATATCGGAAGACGAGGTAAAAAAAGCCATTTGGAGCCTCCCCCCTGACAAGGCCCCAGGCCCAGATGGTTTTCCTATTTGCTTTTATAGAATTTTTTGGTCCTTGGTCAAGAAAGACCTGTTGCGTCTCATCTCTTGGATGGAAAAAGGCAACATGGGAGGGGCTACCAACTCCACCTTCTTGGCCTTGATCCCGAAATAACATAAACCCAGTTCTGTTAAAAAATTCCGTCCAATTTCTCTATGCAACGCTTCGTATAAAATCTTTTCTAAAGTTTTGTCTATGAGACTCAAGCAAATCATCCCTTCTCTTATCTCCCCAAATCAGGGCTGCTTTATTTCAGGCAGACAAATAAGTGATAACATTCTGCTGGTTCAAGAAGCAATCCACTCTAGTAACAAAAGAGGTGAACCTGGAATGGCCATTAAACTGGACTTGGCCAACGCGTTTGATAGACTGAGACATGCCTTCATCCTCATGGTTATCAAGAAATTTGGGTTCCCTGATGTTTTCATCAAATAAGTCCAAGCCTGCATTACCTCCCCCTAGATAGCCCCTCTCATAAATGGAAGGCCCTCAGAATTCTTCAAAGCTGCTCGAGGTGTAAGGCAAGGATGCCCGCTTTCCTCTTTCATTTACATTCTGGTAGCCGAGTCCTTTAGCAAAAAACTGAACAGAATTCAATATGAAGGCTTTCTCCCAGGTCTCTCCTTCAGAAATGGAGTCCCTCCTATCAACCACACCCTTTTTGTTGATGACACCATCCTTCTTGGCATAGCATCCAATCAAATAGCCAGGAACATTCTCTCCCCCCTTGACCTTTTTCTCCAATCCTCTGGTAGCTCAATCAACCTGAACAAATGCCAAATCTATGGATGGAACAGCCATGCTGCAACTCTCGGTCGTATCTCCCAGACGCTGCAAATCAAATTCAACCCCTCGTGGACCCATTTCACCTATTTAGGTATCCCTATTGTCAAAAAATCCTTGACCTCCTCAATGTGGTCTCCTGTCATTCAAAAAATCAAAGCCAAAACTCAGGCCCTGGGATCGAAATGGTTAAACTTAGCAGGGAAGACTGTTTTAATCCGATCAATATTATCCTCATATCCCATTTATACCAGCTCCATGGTTCTTGCTCCCAAAAACGTCATGAATAATATATGTAAAGAAATCAAAAAATTCTTATGGCAGGGAGGCAAAGTCCAGACTAAAAAATTTCATCTGGTAAAATGGGACATGGTCAAGCAAGCCAAAATCCAAGGCGGTTTAGGTATCAGAGACCCAGATCAGATGAGCAGAGCTATGGGAGCTAAAATGGTTTGGAGACTGGTCATAGGGAAAAACGAATGGTGGAAGGAAGTTATCAGGAAAAAGTATATCAGGAAGCCCAGGTCAAAAATGCTGGATAGCTCTTGGGAGGGCAATGGAACCACCCTATGGAAACTGTGCAAATCCTCCCTCAGCATAATTAAAGAACACTACTACTGGATCCCCGGGAATGGAAAAAGGATCAACATTTGGAAGAGCAAAATTATGGGACATCCTCCTCGTTCCCTATTGCCCGGACAAACGCCTCTTTCAGAATGGGTGAGCGATCAAGGGATCTTCACCCTCTTTGATCTCTCTCTTTGGGATGCGAAAGGGCATTGGGCAGGTTGGAAGGACCTTTCTCCTCCAGCTCCACTAGCTACAGTGGTAGCTTCTCTTCTAGACTCCCTCCATGGTTTGTCCCCTTCAAGACTCTCAGCGAAGGATCGCATTGGATGGGGGGATACAGGGAAGTATAACGTCAGAGAAGGCTACAAGAAAATTGCAAGGGAGCAGGATGGAGCAGACCAAATATGGAAGAAGGTGTGAAGCGTAGATAGCATCCCCAAGGTAAACAGTTTCATTTGGCTTCTCTTACACAACAATCTCCTTACAACAGAAAATTTAAGGAAAAGAGGCATAAATGGTCCCTCTCGCTGCCCTCTGTGCAACTCTGACGAAGAAACCTCCAGTCATATTTTTTTTCAATGTAAAATCGCTCTTCTTGTTTGGCGATCTGTCCTTCCTCCAGGTTTGGATTTGCATTTCCCAGAAATCGCAGCTCTACTTTTCAAAGACTGGAACAACTATTATCCTAGCTCCCTAAGCAAAAAACCTGTTCTGAGGCGTCTTTGGGTTTCCATCCCAAAGAATCTCTGCTGGCAGTTTTGGCTGGCTAGGAACAGGGCCATCTTCAAAGAGCAAAAACCTAATCCTGCCCGTATAGCCGCCAAAACCATAGGGATGACAATAGAAAAATTTGCCGCCAACAACATCAGCTTCCCTGCTCAAGAATCCATTCCTGAACCTTCCCTCTCTTGGTGCAAAATATTTTTCATAGAAAGGAGCCTCCTTCAGTTCACTTCCAACATCAGCAAAACTATCCAAACTCTCAGAACCTTCTTGTGGGAGATACGTGTAGCCAAAAAATACTTTCTAAGTTGGCTCAGGGAGAAAAACTCCTTTGCCCTATTTTTTGATGGTGCCTTGAAAGGCAATCCAAGGGTGGCAGGAGCGGGGGGGATTCTTTTGGATCCTGGTGGAAACATAGAGCAATCCTTTGCCTGGGGGTTGGGGAACAGAACCAATAACGAAGTAGAATGGCTGGCTCTTCTCCAAGGTCTGCAGATTTTACAGGCCAAAAATTATCGCAAGGTTTTAATATTTGGAGACTCAAAGCATGTCATCTCCAAATTGGTCAACGGATACCCCTCGGGAGCAATCAACTGTCGTTGCCTGTACAACAAAGTAAAACCCCTTATGCTCCACTCCTACAAGCCTCTTCATATTCTCCGGACCAATAATACTGCAGCTGATATCATGGCCAATATCAGGGCGTCTCTTCCGCAAGGTGTTTATAAGCAAGATGGAAACCCTCCCTTCCATAAACACATCCCGTAATGATGATCAGGATCACTCTAAGGCATAATTCTTACATGTTTTGGAAAGTCCCATTGCCTGGACATTGTAGGATTATAGATATGGTTCTTATCCTTGATTTTACTTTGCATTCTTCCCCTCTCCCATTTCTTCCCCCCTTCCTAACCCTCCCTCTTCTCTCGCTCCTAGCCCTCCATTGTCATTTCGCTTTCCCCTCCTCCATGTCCTTCGTCGGCTCCCCTCATTTATCACCCAGCTCCATTCTACCTGCTGCGTGGCCTCCTCCTCGATCCTTCCTACATCCGTACAATGCATATTTAATGGCCTCAAGGCCCCGGGT
Organism: Pseudotsuga menziesii; assembly: GCA_001517045.1. NCBI lineage: Eukaryota > Viridiplantae > Streptophyta > Pinopsida > Pinales > Pinaceae > Pseudotsuga > Pseudotsuga menziesii. The sequence continues at coordinate 360,491 of LPNX010522080.1, read as the reverse complement.
TTATGGCCCTTATTTCTCACACGCTTCACGTCCCTCCTCTCCATATCCTCTGTCTTCCCTCGGTTCCAATATGCCTTTTCTTTTCTTGCACTCTGCAAGTCCCGGTCTCCATGAAGCTCTGCGATTTTTGTATTAGATTGCTGTAGGCATCAGTGAAGGGTGGCTCCAAGGCCTCCCGTGGCAGGTCCTCCCCCTTTCGGGGTCAGTTGTGAAAGAACGGCTTGTATACGCAGCTCTCTCCCCCTGTTCGAGCTTACCCCTCTCAGTGTCTCGGGTTGTAATTCTCAGCGCAGGTGTTCCAGTGGGTAATTGGAGTCGAAGCCTGGGTTCTGGCAGTCAATTTCTGGACTGGAAGAAAGGTGACGAGATTTCGCTGGATAATCAAAAGCCAGTGACAGGTAATTGGAGCCAAAGTTGGGGTCCTGGTCGTCATTGTCTGGATTGGCAGGAAGGTGCCAAGGCTTCGCTGGATCATCAAAATCAAGGTGAAGTCTCTCTGTTCTATGAAATTGTTGTGATTGGTTCCTATCTCAATCACTCCTTGGTGGTGCATCAGGACAGAGTTCCTGTCAATCCTGCCCTCATCCTTCATAGTCTCTTCGCTCGTTTGAGCATCTTGGCTGAAGCTTCCAGAATGGTGCAAGGTGGAGATTGGGTGGACATCAAGAAAAATCTACGCAGGTTATATGAACTGCTAGCAATAAACGTCGTGGACACCAAAGAAATGACAATTGAGGTAAAGAAAATGGCAGATACTGTAAGCTATACTTCTCTCCAAATAAGTAATCATGATGCTCGCATAGATGACAACGAGAGCAATCTCCAGGAAATTATGGGGAAAGTGGATAGGATCCAGGAGGATCTTCAGCGGTTCATTGCAATGAACAACCAGGTCAGCAGAGTTAATGGTGAAGTCGCAGAAGCTATTATCCCTATGGAAGAAGAATCCGTCGTCCAACCCAGAATTATCAGAGGCAATCAGTAATCTGCTCCCCCTCAATGTTTGAATGTTTTTTTGTCTTTTATTTTGTAACCAGTTTGTAAGGGTATACCCCTCCACCAGTTTTCGATGTTTTGAGCTGAACTTATGTAAGGTTTTTTGGACTGCACCATGGTTGGGTCTTCTATGCAGCAGCCCTGTTGTACATAAACCTTCGATATTATCTATTTTGTAATGAATGGCTATGCACAGCCCCTTTTTATACATACCCCCTTTTTAGTTTTTGTTAAAAAAAAAGATCAACGTACAAGGTTGATCCCCTAATAGATCAACGGTTGACAGCGATTTCACTGGGAGAACTAGCGCAGACAAAGAAACTTTTATTGTGCATGATATGAAATGTGCATCAATGGTGTGTCCTTTCCCCATTGGATATCGCGCGTGAAGATCGGAGGTGAGAAAATCACTTTATGGAGTGGAAAATATTTATGCAATTGGGCTCATCGAAATCTGAGGTCTGCTGTCTAACAATTTAACTTGGCCCATTTCGCGTTCTAACCTTGTCATGCTGCAACTTTCTCTTTCTGCAACCATTTATCTTGGCCCATCCAGGCCCAATGTTGCAACCAAAGCTCTGATACAACAATGTCATGTCCCCATACCTGACAATGCGGATAAATTAAAAACTTTGCTTCAAGAACCCTTGTTCTCCTTTGAAACACAGGGCATGGACATTAACACACTCTTCAACATTCATCCCTGGGCTTAAAAACCACTGTAACAGTCGTTCTTCCCTAGACAGATCCATTATGTGGACCAGGAAAACCATTTTTCTCACTGAACCTATCCTTTCTGACCTCCACCTTACGCCTTTCTGCTTTCCTCCCTTCCGCTTTCTACTCATGGAACTCGGGAATCGAAACTTGGAAATTCAACGGAGTAAAACATCGTTCTTTTGCTTTCTGTCTTTCCGCACTTCCACATTTCCTTTCCGACCTCAAAACTCAGGAATCAGAAACATACTGTGTGACATAAATACGTAAGGACTCTTCCGCTTTCTTCCCTCCACACTTCCGTCTTTTGACTTCAGAATGTGGAAATCCATGAAAGGCCAACTTTTGTTCCTCGATCTTCCACCTTTCGACTTCTCACTTTCCTCTTTCTGCGGGCCGACTTCGGAATGCGGAAAACCGACTTTTCCCTTTATTTTTTCTCGGTTTGTCAATTTCCTCCTTCCACCTTTCCGCTTTTCGTAGCGGCTCGAAAGTCAGAAACTCGACTTTTCCTTAAACTTTTCGCTGCATTTCTGCCTTCTGCAGGAGGATTTAGGGGTGCGAAAAACTAACTTTCTACCTTGTTCAATATTCTCTTTTCTTTTTTTTGCCTTCTGCCTCCCTTAGGCAGATTCCAAGGGGTAGAAACACTAAGTCAGATGCATTCTGACTCTACCACCAGGATTTTAGCCTCCAAGGACTGAAGCAAAATGCATTGAAAAAACACAAGGCATATACAAAAGTAAAATGTAGGAAAATATACCCAAGTAAACCTCTACTTAATCATCAATAAGAATTCAACATGAACATAGAAATTGATAGGAAAATACATTACATAAACAAGAATAAGATAGATACTTATCTTGAAGATGAATGTTGTCCTCCAACTAGCTATGTCACTGCAATGTTCCACCCAACCATAGGGCAATTGTGTTAATCAATCTCTCAACACAACTTCCACCCCCAAGTTGAGTATGATTTCCACAAGGAACTAGCAAACAACAGACTCACACATAGCCAGAACTCATCACAACATGGCCAAACTAACATCCAGTTGGATTTATTAGGATGCTAAGGAAATGAATCACTCACAGGTCAAATGCACACCAAGACTCGACCAAGCCAGCTAACAGTTGGGTTTCTCAGGTTGCTAAGGTAGTGGGGAGGAAGAATTGCTAAGCTAGTGAGCTCAACCATAGAGCTATGGAAACCTACACCAGATCTATCTAGCTTGGAATTCCACAATATCTACACACCCAACACAAGGAAGTATTCCCTTCACTGCTACACATTTCCCTTAGGACATACCTTCCCTTCTAGTGCTCTTCAAGGTGTGCATAAAGGATTTTACATCCCCTATTGATCTGTCGTAGAGGTTCCTCTCTTCACTAGGTATGTCAAGCAATTCTAGGCCTCTTCCACTCCTAAGTATTTCAGACCAAAATAGGGATGCACATCACAACAATCCACAAGGAAACACAACAACACATGCTTCACTTTGTAACACACAAACAAACATGTTTGCATACCACATTGTAGTTTAGGAGAAACACTATAGAAAAACCCATTCTGCCACTCCATATAGTGAACCAACACAGGATCACGTTGCACAATAGTGAACAATCGCGACTACGGGCTCGAGAATGAACAACCATGCATGAATGTGTGAGCGTCTCCAAAATGAACGTGCTTCCACAACAATGATGCGTGTATCAACACAATTCCCATGGGATGGAAGATTAACCAAAACATCCAGTGTGACCCACAGAAAACGATGGAATGGGCACACATTCCAGGGTTTACTTACTTCAGAAGCAAGAACGCAACCTCCCAAACTACAGACTTACAGGTTTGCTCAGACACACAATCAGACTGCCATGCCTTGCTCGACCCAAGGCATTAACTACCTCAACTAACTTCTGGAAGAAATGAATGATCGAGTGCAGGGAACAAAAAGGTAGTTGAGGGTTCATGGGTTCCCCCATTGACATTTGGTCTCACCCTATTGGCTCATGGGGTTTGACTAACTCCCCTCCCTATTCCTTGTGAAATCATGCCCCCATCTCTTTCATGTTGCAGTGCATAGATAGTTGTGGTATTTTATTAATTGCATATTTACATGATATATTCAAAATGTATTGTTCTTGACTTAGCACTATAACCATATGTATCAACCTTGATCACCTATACACAAAACATCAATCAATGGCAGGGCCTTGGCCTTGAGCTCCTTGCCATGGTTCAAATACAATAAATACATCATGTACAATTTTAATACCATTGGGTCAAAACCATGGGTATTACAATATGCCTCCCTAGTGTTATAGGTTCCTTTAGATAGTGTTATATCGGGTCCTCCTTAGATATGAATGCATCATTCCTGAAGGGCATGCATAATCTCGTGAGTGTCTTTAGCTGTGAATCTTTGATTCCACCAGTCCTGTGGTGCCATTCATAGAATTCTTCATTGTTTTGCGCTTCTCTCCAAAATTGGTTGATTTTAGTTAGGCCCATTTCCTTAGATCTAATCTAGCTAGCCTGGACATGAATCTATGAAATGATCTTTGGCATCTGTTGCCACAAGTCATTCCAAAAATTGGCATCCTTTCCCCCCCTTATCTCCCAAAAACTATGATCTTGGATAATCCCTCTGTTTCGATAAGCATAATTCCATATATGCGATCTATGTCTGCGTTCATTAAACCTTATAAGATCTTGTTTTGGATTTTCTCGAGTATACTTGTTATGCCATATTTTCCTAGGGCTCGTCCTTAAATGTGACACCCAATGCCACCAGAGTTTCGCTCCTAGAACTTGACTGTTTTTCTCAGGGTCTCTCAGTCGTAAACTTTCCTGGTCTTTTGGTTTACACACTATGTCCCAACTTACCAAAGCCCAACCATGACTACTACGATTGCCTCTCCATAATAATTTTCTCTGAATTGCCCTAATTTGCTTAAGAACAAATTTTGGGGCAGCCAAAGTGGAAAAGAGGTATATGGGCATGGCTTGAAGAACAACTTTTACTAACACAATTTTGCTAGCCAGATTGAGGGGTCTAAAAGCCCAGTTGTCCAATTTCCTTCTCATTCGACCCAGTAAATCCTCCCAGGAGACTTTCTTGATCCCACCTTCAGCGAGCGGAGCACCAAGATACTTGGACGGAAGGGAGCTTCCTTGAAATCCCAAGATATGTCATCTTTTTTGTTTAAGCTAATATATGATTTTTAAATTATTTTTTATTTTTTATAATGTTACCTTCATAATGAGTTGTAAAGCACCTTGCTACTCTCCATACAAAAAAATCTCATGCTCAACTTCCATGCCTAAAGATAAATACACCAAATATCATAAGATCTCATGAGTTCCACAATAACATCTCTTTACAACCTTAATTGTTAAAAGTCCTTTTATTTAGAAAAAAAAACATATATAACCTACATAACCTCCTCTTTTTGAACTTCTACATTTGGCCTCTTTTCATTAAGCTGCTGATGCTTTCCAATAATTTTTCATTTTCTTTTCAACCTTTTGCTCAATTAAATACTCTTTAAATGTACTTTAACCTTTCCTTTCTGTGAACCAAGTTTAATCTCATTGATATCCTTTTCTTTCTGTGAAGCAAATTTATTCTCATTGATATCAAAATAGAAGAAATTAATGAACGTGCTTTTAAAACATTGGGTGGACACTAAAACCAAACTTGAAATTGAAATGATTGGTTACGATTCATGATACGGATAAGATTTGATTCACCGTTTTATTTTCTATCTAACCAATTGAGCGATGACTTCACGAGCCAGTTCTCTTGTTGAGTGAGAGTGCCCGGATTTGGTGGGTTTTATTTGGATTCCGCATCCACGTCAGCAAACTAACCTATCTAATTAGTTTATCCAATATCCACCATCCTCGTTGTTAATATTACATGGACGGTTGCCACCACTACATTCTATAGATCTCTATAACTGAACACATTTTCACATCCTTCCCATCTTGCCCATTATTTGACTCTCCATACGCCCCACTGTTGCAATTAGGTGACAACACTGCTTTGACCCAGTGGCTCTTGGTCTATTACAAGCCTCTGTGACTACACCTATTTAATGTTGGCCCCGCTGATTTGCCTGTTCAATTAAGGAAGGGCCTGGTTATGATTAGGGATTAACTATTCTATCTATTGAATTCAGCACTCTGTTTTTTTTTTTTTTGAGATTTTGAGTTTTGCAGTTTTGGTGTTGATTCTGTTCAAAGATATGGAGTTTTCGGTGACGGACTTGCACTGTGCAGTGAGATCAAACGATGTGGGCATGATAAAAAAGCTCTTGGAAGGAGGAAACCCATTACAGTCCTCTGATTCATTAGGCCGGACTCCTCTTCATTGGGCCACTGTTTTAGGCCATGAGGAGGCCTTTAAAGCTCTGCTACTAAACACGTCCAGGCAGGTTATTGATATCAAGGATAATCTTGGGAGGACTTCGTTGCACTATGCCTGCGCAGGAGGTAGGATTCAGTTTGCAAGCATTCTGATAAAGAGGGGAGCCTCTGTCAATTCTAAGGATTCCAAGGGGAGAACCCCACTGCACTATGCAGCACAGAATGTAAAGGTGGATATGGTGGAGTTGCTTTTAAAGAATGGTGCAGACAAGGATGTGGGGGATTGTAATGGTGTGAGGCCATGGGATTTGGCTCTGAAATGGGGCTGCCCAGATGGGTTTGGCGTCCTTAGGATTGATTTTGCTCATGTGGGTAGTGCTGCAGAGCAAAATAATGGATACCCAACAAGAGTAACTGAGAATAAAAGGAATGGAATTCAAAATCAAGATAATTGTTCAGAGAAATCTTTATCCCTGGATATGCTTCTGAGTGAATGGAAAAAGGCCGAAGCTGAGAAAAAGAAGAAAGAATGCATTGATAATCTAAAGGAAGCATTGAAAGCATGGAGAGAAGCTGAAGCAGAGACCAAGAAAGAGAATCAAAGAAAATCAATCCATCAATCTGCTTCAAATGTTGAAGACCAAAAACATGTGGTTTCTGCTTCCTCTTCTTCTGCATTTTCTTCTTGTAAATCGTCTGTACAGACTGTAAATAATTTAATGTCGGATTCAGAAGGATCTAGAATGGTTTGCTTTTCAGCCCATCCGAATGGAAGTTTTGGCTCCCAGCTGTGGCATGCTGACGATGGGGATCAAGAGAAGGAGAAAATAGATGATGTTTGGCGGTGCACAGAGTGGGAGCCCCAATTGATAGTTGAGGAGATGAGAGCAAGCACTGGTAGCCTGGTGGAAAGATGGGAGAGGGTTATGGAGTCCAAATCTAGACCAAGGTTATCTTCAGAATCATGGAAGAATTCCTGGCTTCAAAGAAGAGATAATGCACCAGCCTCGCCAATTGAAGCAATATGATGATGCAGTCGTTGGATTCTGTCTGTGTTGGGGTATTTCAATTACTGAAACAGCAGAAAGAAATTGTGATGCATGCTTGCCTAATTCATGAAACGGCATGCGCGATCTATATCAGAGTGAGCATCATTTTCTCTATTGAAGGGACATGAAGCCCAAGAAAGCTTGAAATGTGGTTGCAATGTGGTTTAAACTTTACTGTGTGAACAATACTGCGGGGTATGAAATCATTTTTTCATTTTCTTTGTATTGTTGGTTGTGACGTATCTGTTTCAGCGAAGGATGAAGGACTCTTCTTTAATTCTGTGTTACTGACCCTGATCGATTGGCCGAAGATTGTTTCAAGAACGTGGAACAAATATTGTAATACAAGAAGAGATGTGGGGCAAGCTTCTTGATTGGCACTGTAATGAAGCAGGACATGTAATGAGGTTTCAGAATAACTTTTACTTTGTTTAAACGTTACATGAAAAATAGTCAAATGGATTTTGATGGGTTGCTTTCATTTTTTTTATTGCTCTTAAGAAAAATAGATGAATAACATGGTTTTTCTTTGGTCAGAAAATAAAACTGTAATTTAATTTAAATAAATCTACCTTTTATTACATAGTATAATCTTTCAAAATCTAAATCTTTTCACAATTGGTTTCATATTCTTCCCATTTCTAGATATCTTTTCAGGTTATACGATCCTTACAAAATACTTTTCTGCTGCCTTGCATTTATTGGATGGTTTATGTGGTTAAAAAAATATTCAAGTTAGTTTTTACAATGAATTTAATTAATAATTTGATGGATCTTATGAATTTTAGATAAGTTTTATATATTGGAAAGAAGTTTATAAATATTAATATTTAAATGTTTTGAAATTGTTTTTACATTATAAATATTTATCATTAATAAAAAAAAAATATTATTTATCAACATAATAATTAATTTAAAATTTTAATAAAAATTATTATACACAACAATATGTATATAAAATTATGTTTTTTTTTAAATTATTATTAATATATATAAAGTGGATAATTTATATTTTTCATTTTTTTTATGTTTTTTACTTATGTCGGTTTTCTATGCTTCTCTCGATGCAATCTCCCCCATACCGGGCTGGAGAACCTCTCTCTATCTCCCCTATACTGGGCTGGAGAACACAATGCTTTTCTTGGTGCAATAATCTCCACTAAAATTAAAATTATTACTTAAATATATATAATTTCCACTAAAATTTAAATTATTACATGAATATATGAGTTATTTTAATATTATCTTACAATAATAACATATCGTAAAAACCACATGTTTCTATCTTATGTAGTATTTTTAATTAGTTCTTTTCATTATTTCATTTTTTTTAATGGAAGAGATTTTTAATTTAAATATGTTGTATAATTTCTAGCTTATTAACCCATAGAATAAGTATAAATCGTAGTTTTAATTTGTATAGTATTTTCATTAATCTTTGTTTTATTCATAAATTTGAAAAGTAAATATTATTAATATGTTGTATAGTTTCTAGCTTATTAATTCATAGAATAAGTATAAATAGTCACTTTAATTTGTATAGTATTTTCATTAATCTTTGCTTTATTCATAAATTTAAAATGTTTATTTAAAATTGTGTAATATTTATAAAATAAATATTATTATTTAATTTATTGAAAATGAAAAATAATTAAATTATTATTATTATAAAGTAAGTATTAGTATTATTATTTAATTTATTATCAATATTTATATTTAATAAGTCATAACTTTAATATTAACTTCGATTTTCTTGCTTTCTATAAATATTAAATTTAATTAACTACTTATTTGTATTATTAAGACCAATCTCCATGTCATTAGTATATAACAAATCATAAAGTACTTTTTTTATACGGTAGTTAACTCCTTCCTATATGTTTCTTACTTTAGATATATTAATATCCATATTGAAGGTCCTTAAAAGTTTTGGCAAGATATTTGTTTTTTTATACTTTACTTCGGAAAGATACTTTTGATCCCATCTTCGCAAGGCTTATTTGGTGAAAGTTCTTTTTGACTTTTTAGTTGTTATTTCTTTTCGTTTGTTTTTTGTTTTTTTTTTATTTACTAAAAATGTTAGTATTCTTTTTTTTCTATAATAGTTCTTAAAATGAAGTTTTATAAGGTTTATGGAAATTCATTTTTCAAATCAACTTTAACACCATTTTTATCATATATATAAATTATCAATTTTAATTACCATTTTTATCATATATATAAATTATCAATTTTAATTTTATATGTAAATATTTTATTTAAGAATTTAAAGTTTTACAGAAGTCTGTATACACTACCTTTTATGGATTTAAACCTATGACCTCCTAAGAGGAAACACATGTTCATAATCATTAGGCCCACTCATGTTGTATCACTCTAAGGCTATATAACCTAATAAGATCTAAAACCAAAACCTCACTCTAAAGATTTTATGTGTCTTTTTCTTTTAAAAAAAAAGAAATAATGTTATCGTAAAATTATAATACAAAACTTTGAAAAAAATTATTTTATGTTATGATTTTTTCTAAAATGTTTAGATTTAACTAAAAAATCATTAAACATTAATATTTGTCAAATGTCTTTTGCTTAAATATTTTAACACATTGCAACTAAACATATTTATGTGTCTTTTTGTTAAAATATTAAAACATTTTACATGATGATAAATCTAAATCCCCATAAAAGCACACATATCAAATAACATAAAAGAAAATCTAATAAATAATTATTTTATAAAAAATTATAAAATAATTTATCAAAAATGAATAACAAAATGAAAATAAATGAATTTTTTTTATCGAAACAAATTATCTCATATTATCCCATCTCAAACAATTCTCTCCATCACCGAGATTAAGTATGCATTATATAAATAAAACAGGTTTCCAGTCCATCACCAAGATTAATTGTGCTATTATATTAAATAAAATACCAGCCAAGAACAGATAGAACGTGTCACTGACGTAACGAACATTCATACATAAAATATCTACTTAATATATGTAATTTTTTATTTCCGTATGGTATTTTGAATTATTTATATAAGGAAATCGAAGAATCAAAGATCTGCAATTTATTATTTACATATGGTATTTTGAACTTTGAATTTCCAAATAAATAATATTTAATATATGAAATCGAAGAGTCAAAGATCTGCACTCTAGTTAGGTTTCTTTATTCATTAGTTATAAACTTTATTCATTATTTACAAATCGTGGATGATTAAGTTGTTTCAAATATGTTTTAAAAAATCAAGTATTCATGTGCGTGGAACATGCATCCAAGTTGGAAAAACACATATTATTGTTTGACTTTGATGAATGCCTTTACGTGCACAATGTTGGGTAATGGCCACCAAATATATTTAAATTAAACAATATTATAAACGCCCACCGTGGGGCTCGAACCCACGACCACAAGGTTAAGAGCCTTGCGCTCTACCAACTGAGCTAGACGGGCAGATATGATGGTTTTGGTTCGTTCTAATTGCACTCTTATCTGATAACTGCATACACGTTAAACGACTAAACTTTAAATATTATCTGATGTTTGCATGCACTTCAAACCAATTAATTAATTAATAGTTACACTTTTATCATCTTGTGGTTGTAATTTAGTTATGAGAATTCCACGTTCGCGGGGAGACCTTCGTTTAAAGTGCTTTGCAATAAGAATTGCATAATTTAAAATTTCAACGCCTTTTTCTCGGTCCATTTAAGCATTGAGCAACTAGAACGTATCACTCATTTAGGTTCAGGTTGGTATGCCAAAGCTCTTTTCATTGTTTCAGCATTTATTTATAAATCATAATGGTATGAAATTTCAATGAATGTTTATGAAGTTTCAAGGGTAATGAATGTTTATCAATCTTCAATGCTAAAATAAACAAGGGTAATAATATTACTAAGATTTACATAAGATTTACATAGTATGAGTTTAGGGAGAGATTTTTTCCAAACTTTAATGTTACTTAACTTGTATTTCTATTGTAGTAATGGGCACATTTAATCCTTAGAGTATGCCAAACTCCAATTACCTTGCATTTTGAGGGTCTTTCTAACCCATTTGTTTGCTCCCACCATATTCATCAAGAGCACTACACTTGCTAGATATTATCCTTATAGCTTGAGATTGAGGATGATTATTTTCTCTATTCAAAAATTCACTTTGTTCTCTCTAGACAGTCATGGGTTATAAGGACTTGAGATGTTTATCCCTCTTTTCCTGAGAGATGTTTGACCTCCGCCAATGACTTATGAGAGGTTAGTTTCCCATACTAACATGCACCAAGTTGATTATTTCTTTCTTCAAGTGCTTTGACATGTAGGAAGAGGCCCTATGGCCAACATCAGAGCTCTCATGATAAACATGCAAGGCATTAGATACCTAATCATTGTCATGACCTCACATCCATTAGGTATTTCTTTGTAGCCTTAAATGTTAGAAACATGTTTTTCTATAGCAACATGTCTTGGCCAAGGGACCTTTCTTCTTCTTGAGCTTATTTATTATTCCCCATCTCATTCGACTAGTACTTCCCAATTACTTTCTTATGTGTTTTCCTTATTTTAGGTTCTTTTTATATTGGGATGTACTATTGTCTTCCCTTTCTCATCTTTACATATTGTAGTCATTATAATCTCATTGGACAACTTTGGCATTAAGTGGACATTAATATCTAAATTAAATTAAATTAAATTAATGGCTCTTGTGTCTAGACCTTCCATTTGTCTATTTGAAACTTGCACATTATTTTTAATGTCATTATTTGATATGTTTCAACCACGTCTTTATTGACAAAAAATTATGATTTAGCATCAACCTAGCAAGCAATAGGCTCAAGTTGCAACTCTGTGACATTACTAAGTGTATTCATTTACTTGTTATAACTAGGAACTTCTTTATATCAAGGCATTCTCATATGTAGATCTAGTGGGAAAGAGGTTAAAGTGGTAACATTTTCCACTCATGCATGTATGGAGACTATGACAAGTAATTACCATATCCATTGTTACCTAGCTGAGATCAATTTTATTTTGATGAATATTGGGATTTATTCACAAAGTGTAATTTTTTTCCTCCTCTTTTGTCCTATCTTTTTAGTTATCCTTTTTTGTTTTCCAACCTTTGTCATATATTTTCTCTTATCCTTTAAACTATAGTCACTTAAGCTTTATGGCATTCAATAAGATACATTTTAGTACAATTTGAAGATCAATGTCAACATCCCTAGAAAACCACATAAATAATTTGAAATTTAGTTTAGAAGGTGAGCATTTTGTAGAGATTTTATAGCGTTTAGATAGTGGAAATTTTTATGCATAAACATGTAAAGGTTAGTGTCAATGAGTGAGTATTTACAAATGTAAACTAGAACAACCTTTAGATTTATATATCCAGAGGGTTGTGTTTCTTTATCCATGGTATTACTAATAAGAAAGTCAATACATGTCTTTCCACAAGGAACTCTTTTCTTTGAAAACTATAATTCTCTTACTTGTTTGTGATGCTTCAATCGAATTTCAAAATCAAATTGTCTAATCTCTAACCTTCTCATCCAAATAATCCCTTTTTACATTCCACATTTTTTATCATTTCCAAGCATCTATAAAATTTCAATTTTATTACATTTCCTCAATTATCAATTGGTAACTTCCCTCATCATACTATATTATAAACACCTAACTGTATTTTTTAATATTATAAACACTTGACTATATTTTTGTGAGTGTGAGTTGCAATTTATGAGGAAATTATAAGCATTAAATTTTGTAACAGTTAAGAAGGGAAGAAGGAAGCCTCTTTTGTGCAATATTTGAGTGGGTCGCTAGAGGATGAGGTAATTGAAAAAGATTATCATTTCCTTACTTTGTTTGTCCCATGGATGATATGGGTAGCAAGAAATGATGTCGAGGCAATATTTCAATGGTACTCTACTCTCCCCAATAAAAATATAAGTGTACTTTGTATTCTTAATGGTATTTTTTCTTAAGATAAAAAACATATTTTCGATTTAAACAGACATAAAAATACAAACTTTAGTTGTTGAAGTGAAATAGGCGTAGAAACTTCTATTTAACCATAGCATGTAGACTAACATCGATCAAGGGATCCTAAAATTTAAATACCCCTAGTCGACCCCTGTAATGTATTGGATGAAATCATGTAAACGAATGATGTAAATGTATTAGCTAACATGGAGCTAACATGAAGCTCAAGGACAAGAGCCCATTAGTGAATGGCATGTTTGTGAAGGGAAATAAGCTAGGTTTGATATACCATGTGCTAGTAGGCCATGGAAAAAGTCTAGTCATCCAATAATTTTTGCAATAACTTGACTTTAGTGAAGGATCGGGAGCTGAAAATACAATATGTTGAATATGATTTATTGTTCTACCTTTAATACGAGTTTAATCCTCATATTCTCTTTATTTTAGGATATATGATCCCTCCAAAATAGGGTTCCAACCTCTTCCAAAATTTAGTTTTAAACATGAGACCTAGGGGGAAATGTGATATCTATGGATAGGAATATCCAAATCAAATTTAGTAAGATTTTATAGAAATAGAATGCAATTTAGTTTCTCTGGTGTGAGTTTCAGAACTTGAAGTTGAAACAATGACATGCGGCATCCTGTACAAGTTTTCTATACTGAACAAGTCCATAAACAGGTCATCGTGGGAAACTTAGCATAAATTCCACTTGGTGAATTCAATCTTTCTCTAAAATGTGGGGTTGGAAATAAGACAAATAATAATACCTCAGGACGAAATTTCATACCTTGAGAAACATAAATTTTAGATATACATCATAATTAAGACGAGATAATTCAATAGAAAAAAATTGAAGAAACTATGGCATCAAATAGTTTGCAGTTATGTACACAAATTTGGGAAAATTAGTATACGGTTTAGCTCTCCTTAAGGAGGCACATATTTCTATCCAATTATATCTTCAAGACACAAAGTTTGAAAAATTAAGGTTTCTCTGTCAAACCCTAGGTCAACTAGAAGTAGTCTTCCAGAAAAGCATTAAAGCAAGCATCCAGCTAAAGCAATATTTTTGGAGATGGGAGATTCTGAGCATGGAAGTATCGAGTAATTCTCACAATAGAAGAGAATTCCTTGGAATACTATGTCAAAGGAGAAGTTGCAAATCCAGAGGGATATGAAGACAAAAGCAAAGCATAAGAATAACTTGGTCAAAATCAAGAGGGAGTCTACCAAACAAAGAAAATATAAGTATTTGAATTACCATTTCTTTTATATCTAGTTGTTTAAATGATATTATCCAGTTGAGTACATGTTTATGTTCCTATATTTAAGAAATGCATTATGCATGTAAGAGTGTTTACATTGATGAACCTACTAACATGCATGTGATGGGTAAGTGATGTATGTTTCTATATAACATTCCATTTCTACTTATCTAGAATGAAAATTCTTTACTAACATATCTAACATATTGGGAGTAGTGCACGCTCTTAATAATGTTTTGGTAGAGATGGAAAGCATGTAGAAAGTTACCGTATGTATACGGGATATGGATGAATGTTTTGTTGAAGCATTGGCTAAGATAGTTGCATATGTCTTTATGCAAAAGAATTTTTCATTTGGAAATTATAAAATGTTTCAAATTATACATTTGAATTTGACTTGGAGGAAAGATCGTCTGATGAAGAATCATTGAAGAAGACTTCAACCTTTACTACAAGGTTTGAGACAAGCAGACAAATTATCCTACACCTCACATGATTGATGACCTCCGTGACATAGGGAGAAGTGTGTTCCAAAATATGAAGAAGGATGATGCATATAGTACCATGATGACTTGGCCATATTGTCAGATGGACTTGACTTCAATATGACCTTTGTGATGGAGGGAGAAATATGTGCCATGATGACTTGGCATAAGTGTGTTCCATGATGAATTGGCATCGGTGTGTTCCATGATGACTTGGAATAAGTGAGTTCCATGATGAATTGGCTAAGACTTAACCATGTTGAATTTCTTCCCCGAGGATTCCATGTTGACTTGTCTAGGGGTGAGTGTCCCATAAACATAACCATGATGAATTGGTTCCCCAAGAATGCCATGCTAACTTAGATAGGGGTGAGTGTCCCATAGAAATAACGATGTTGACTTGGTTCTTGTCTGATGATATTAAATGGGACATATTACGATGGGATGGTAAGACTCTCCATGACATCCTATGATGAGATAGAGAGAGCTCCCAAGCTGATAAGATCCTCTCATCATGTGACAAGGTGATGATTTTAGATGAGACATCCTGCGATGGGATGATAAGACTCTCCATGACATCCTGGGATGGGATAGAGAGAGATCCCAAGATGGTAATATCCTCTCATCTTACAATGGGGTTGGATGATAAGTTTAGATGGGACATCCTGCAACGGTATGGTAAAGACTCTCTATGACATCCTATGAGGAGATAGAGAGAGCTCCTGAAATTATTTTGATGATGATGATTTTGATAATGATGTTTTTCATGATGATGATTTTCCACTAGTCACATGCTGATGTTGACGATGATGCTCCATATGATTATGATGGTCCAACAATCACATGTTGATGATGATGACGTTCCAGCAGTCACATGATGATGATGTTGATTCTCCATGCTAGTAATGACGACGACGATGATGATGATGATGATGTTCAATATTGATGATGATATTCCATGCTACTGTCGATGATGATGATTCTATAGATGATGATGTTCCAGATGTTGATGATGATGTTATAGATGCATGATGTTGTTGTTCCAAAAATTCCTATGATATATAAATGCACCAGTTGATAATATAGTTGTTGTTGTTGTCAATGATGTTGTAGAATACCTTCCTTGTTAGGAGGGAGTGTTAAAAAAATGTAACTTCATAAGATATTATATTGTACATTATTATATTAATATTATTCCTCCTTTAGGAGATGTTATTCCTTCATTCAGATATTTCATTGATGTACTTGGTAATGTAAAATTCATGAGGTAAAACCTCCATTGTAATTTGGGTCAACAATACCCATAAAAGTATTTTATAGATGTTATTTTGAGTCTTCCTAGTAGGTCAACCCTAATTAAAGGAATGGGCCAACCTAGTTAGGTAATTAGGTTACTCACTTTATTAGTATAAATAGGTGAGGTACTTCCCTTATTTAGACACATCTCTTACACAAGTAAGTGCACAAGAGAGAGAGAGAGAGAGAGAGAGAAGAGGTTTGTTGGAGAGAGGAAGTTGTTGGTCTTATTCTTGGGGTTGTTCACTATAATCGGTCGAATTCTATATTAAGGATGTTTTGCTGTGATTTCTCCCCCAAGAGGGTTTCCTAGGTTAAATCTATGTGTTCTTTTGTCTTGGTATGCTTGTATTTATTTCAATGATCCTAATGATATCGTTATGATGCTAAATGATTGAAGATATTGTATAACCATTAAAATCTTAACTCCTAAGAGACTCCTTAGTGGATAACATAGCCCACCTCGGGGGTGGTCTCTGAGTGCTAAGAGAATGTAGGTCGAGAAAAGACCTATGGTTGGGTGGAATGTTGCACCCACAACCATTTTCTTGGATTTTCCATTCAAAAAATCAATAGTCTTGTGTATGAATTCCCATAACTATATTTCGATGGACACTTAACTATTCATGGTTGATTGAAATGAAATGGAAGCTTGAATTATTCATTGAGATTCATGTATATTGCTTGAAATGAGTGATCTTTGTGCATACTATGTTTGTGACTATTTTTTTGATACATATGTTGTCTTATGCATGCAATTGCATTGATATATTATTGGTATTCTTTATTGCTCTTGTTAATGATATTTGCATAAGTTATGTAATATTGGTGAAGTTGTAATAAGGACAAAGGAAGTATGAGTCTGTTGTTGTATAAACAAGATAAGATGGGCATGAATGGATTCATAGTCCCTCATACAATGTTTTGTGCATGTTTCACTATGCTTGTTTAAGTCTCTGACATATTCAAGGTTTGACTCTGTTTTATTGGGGATGGGTAACTTTGTACAATTGAATTGGAACATATGGAATGGATGCATGTGCCTTATTATGCTTATGTTGCACCAATTTATTAAATGAATCATTTAAACCCTTGATGTGCATGATCGAAGATTTATGTGAGTGTTCTTTATATTTTATGAATTCATAACTAGAATACTGAAAGGTCATATTCATGTCGTAATCATGTGTTTGGTATGATTTGAAGATGAGCATTTGCATCAAAATATTAGTGTTTGAATCATTTTGGCCATTGATCATTGTGTTGGTTTCAATCAGAGTCATTGATTCAATGCTGATGTGTTGAATTCTAACTCCTGACATCGGTAAGGAAAACTATCGATGTCGGAATACATAAGTCTAGAGGGGAATTGTTCAAAGTTGTTATGTTGTGCTAACCTCTGAATCCCAACATTGAGGAGGAGGTGTTGTGTCGATGTCAAAAGTTGGGAGTCGAGAGTGATAATGTTGGAAGTCATGGTGTTGTTCCATCTGCTGACTCTTGATGTCGGGGAGGCAATGTGCCAATTACAGAAGGTGGAATTTGGGAGTCGGGAGTTAAATTGTTGAGAAATGGGTTATGGTGTCAACTTTTGATTCCTGACTGTACGAAATGTGAAATGTGTAACTCATAATGCATATGTCGAGATGGAAATGTGATATGACTAGTTTTGAGTGTCGACGTTGGAATCCCGACTGTATGGATGTCAGAATGATCAGAGTTGGAAGCGAAAAGTCAAGATCGACCCGAAAAGTTCAGCAAAAATTGATTAAGATGACATGATGGATTAAAAGGATAATTAAGGATCCGATTAAGAGAGATTAAGGATTTAATCCATCTTATGTATGTGATTAAGGAATTAGGAAGACATATTTGGAATTATTGGAGAAAATTTGAGAGATCGATCTTGTGGATGTTCTTTCGATGTTCATTGGGATGAATGAAGGCTTAATTAAGTAGTTCCATGGAAAAAAAATCAAGTTGTACCTTTTTTAAGAGTCTCCCATTGCCTGCAAATGCCATCGAGGTAACTAGGGACATGGCATAAAAATTGTTCTTCATTCTATCTAAAAGCTGGTTCACCCCCATATATCAACAAATGAAACCAGAAAATAGAGGATGATATAAATTTTCCATACAAATCAGAATTTCGTTATGATATCTAGGAATCATTGAGACACTCAACTAGAAAAAAAGTCACCCTAGATCTAATTGTAGTGTTTCTTTAGAAATTCCATTAGCTATTGTATTCAACTCATAGAAAACATTAGGATACTACACCCATAAAAAGGACGTGTTGAATTACGACATACTAAATGTTGCAAACCAATACTATGGATCTAAGCCTCACCCTTCATCAACTTAATCGTTGTGGATGAATCATTGAATATAGGTCTACATAATAGATATGCTACATGCATTGGAAAATTTTAGCAGCTGAAATAAGGCTCTAAGATCCCCTAAGTTGTTTGTGCGAACACCTAAACATGCCTTCTTGGTAAAATAATGATTCTTTAAAAGGTAAAGAAAAAAAACCATAATGCATCTCCTATCCACACCTTAACATGCCCCCATTGAAAAATATTCAAACAATCTCTTTATTGATATCCGCTAAGCCAACAATGTGATCGATCGTGTGCTTGATTGGTGGGCCATAATGTTTAAGTATATCCAAAACTTCAGTTGAAACTTAAAAAAAATACCTTGTTTATCTTCGAAAATGTAGGCATTTTTCATTATATGAATTCCCCAACATGCCAAGTATGGGAATTTGGATTATTCCACAATACTGAGAGGGGGGGGGGTGAATCGGTATTATCTTTTTCCTTTTTAAATTAACAAAAAAAACAATGAATCAAACAAGTAATTAAGACATAAATTTTATCGTGGAAACCTCAAAGAGCAAACCACCAATTCAAACTCAATAAAAAGATGAATCTACAAAATTGCTTTATCTGCTGCTACAAAAAGGATGCAACAATATCCTAGGTTTCTACCTGCTACAACAGACAAGGATGCTACAACATCCTGGGTTTCTGCCTTCTACAATAGACAAGGATTCTACAACACCCTGTGTTTCTTCTTGCTACAACAGACAAAGATGATACAACACCCTTTGCATACTTGTAGCCTTCCCTAGTGTCGCCCTACCACCCTGTACTTAATTTTATCAGTTTGCTATCGAACTGCATTCACTTTTGGAATCTGTCACTCACAATCATAGAGACAAATTATTTCCTTCAATCATTATGTTAATAAATACCTTCATGCTTCCTACGGACGCATCTCTTCACCATTGCACCATTTCATTAATTGTGCCTCTTTCATGAATCTTCCAAACGTGACCTTCCACATTCTCCATTTCCGCAACCATCCTGAGCCGTTGATTTTATATCGGGATTCTTCCTAACCGTAGATATAATATAAAAATAGGATAGTGCATATGTGACTTTTTCCGCACCAATCATTCCACACTGTTGGTCTTTTTCGAGCTCTTCATGACCATTGATCTAAGATGGAAACCAAATATCAGATATGTGACTTTTTGAAAATATCATTCTACGATTTCCGCTTTCCGCACCGTTGATCTTTTTCGAGCTCTTCGTGACCATTGATCTGAGATGGAAATCGAATATCAGATATGTGGATTTTTCCAAATATCATTCCATGATTTATGCTTTCTGCACCAATAATTCCACACCGTTGATTTTTTTCGAGCTCTCTGTGACCGTTGATTTGAAATGGAAATTAGATATTGGATATGTGACTTTGTCCAAATATCATTCCATGATTTATGCTTTCTGCGCCAATCATTCCACACCGTTGATATTTTTTGAGCTCTCCATGACCGTTGATCTCTCAAACTATGAGTTGTGGAACTGTGACATTTCCCAAAGTCTTTTAGTGATTCTCTGCCTTCTACTTTCCTCCTTCTGCTTTTTGTTGACGTACACCAGGTTGCGGAAACCCATATTACTTTATACTTTGATTTCTCGTCTTTCGCATTCTGCAATGCTCTATGCACATACAATTTTGATTTCTAGAGGTATGATTTGCTCACACACAATCTTTGCACTCTCCATTCCACACTCTCTCTTCATTCATACACTCATACACTCAACCTTTTCCTTTGTCATTGCTGAACTCATCCTGCTACCATATCTATTGGTTATTCCTTTGTTATTCGTGACCACCTTTGACATCAATGACAACTATGTTCTCAACAATATCCCCCTTTGGAATTGATGGAAACATCTAAACATTCTCCCCCTTTGAAAACAATGACAAAGGATAACTTGTTATGCTATTGAGGTTTTTCTATATTTCTTCTTTCTGACAACTCCCCCTGTCATCATATCTCCCCGTGAGATTGCGCTTCCTCCTCTACAATTTTTGTAAGGGAATTACTCCCATCTTATGTCTAATATGCTCAAAATCTTCCTTAGGTAGTGGCTTGGTGAAAATGTCAGCAACCTGTTCTTTTGTGTCAACATACTCCAGTTTGAAAACCTTTTGGGACACTTGTTCTCTTAGGAAATGATATTTTACTGGTATGTGTTTTGTCTTGGAGTGCATGACAGGGTTTTTGACATATTTATGGTACTGGTATTATCGCAATTTATTGTTATTGGGTGCTCATACTTCACAAGTAAGTATTGTAGTGTCTGCTTCATCCAAATGAGCTGTGTGCAACATGATGCAACAACAATATACTCGGCCTTTGCTGTGGAGAGTTAAATGGAAGATTGTTTTTTCATTAACCATGAGACCAAACAATTTCCTAAGAAGGATGTTGCTCCACTGGTAATTTTTTTATCATTAACACTTCCTGCCCAATCTACATCAATAAATTCTTTTAAAATAAAATCTTAACTTTTTGGGTATCATAACCCATACTCCATAGTACATTTCAAATATTTGAAGATTCTTTTTACTGTTGTTACATGCGTTTCTTTGGGGCTTAACTGGAACATGGAAACCAAACCTACATCTTGCATCACATATGGTACTGTAGCTATCACATACAACATGATACCTATCATGGATCTTTACATAGTATGATCCACTTCCAAAGACTTATCGTCCTTGCTTAATTTACAACATGTGATCATAGGAGTACTAATAGGTTTGGAGTCTTCCATCTTAAATATTTTAAGCATGTCTTTGATGTACTTAGTTTGAGAGATAAATATTCCTTTGCCTGTTTGGTAAAATTGTAACCCCAAGAAGAATGTTAGTTCACCCAACATTGACATTTCGAATTCCTTCTTCATTTTAGAAGCAAAGTTTACACTTAGTATTTGTAAATTCATTCCAAATATGATGTCATCTACATAAACAACAATAATGATCATATTTTCATCTTTGATTTTTAAGTTGAGATTAATTTCAGTGGCCCCTCTCTTAAATCCTTTTTGTTTTAAATAGTTGTCCAGCCTTGAAAACCAGGCCCTTGGAGCTTGTTTGAGACCATAGAGTTCCTTCTTCAGTTTGCAAACATAGTCTCTGTTTTATGATAATAGGAAACCTTCAGGTTGTTCAATATAAACCTCTTCTTCTATTTTTCCATTAAAAAATGCAGATTTGACATCTATTTGATACACTTTAAAATTTTAATGGCTTGGGAGTGCTAGAAACATTCTAATTGCTTCAAGTCTTGCCACATGAGCATAAGTTTCTTCAAAATCAATCCCTTCTACCTGAGCATTCCCTTTACATACCAATATTTATTTGTTCCTTATTACTTGACCATCCTGATTGAATTTGTTCTTGAAAACCCATTTGGTCCCTATAACATTCTTATCCTTAGGTCTTGGGACATGTTCCTAGGTCTCATTTTTATCAATCTGATCTAATTCTTTATTCCTGGCTTTGACCCATTCATTACTTTTGATGGCTTCTGTAAAATCCTTAGATTCCAATGATTGATATTAGGGCTTGTTCATTAAATGGTAGTTGTCTCCTTGTATTGACTCCAACATTTTTATCACCTATGATCTGTGCCTCTGGATGATTCTTTTGTGTCCTTCTACATGGAGCTTTTGTATCAGGTCTTGGGGATTCTTCTTCACTCTCATGTGTATCTTCCTTTTCTATACCTTCTTCTTCATCATGAGTACTTCCGTCCTCCTTCAAGTTTTCCTTTTCTTCACCATTTTTATTTTCAACACTGTCATGATCTCTTACTCTTATTAGTTTTATATAATCTACTCTCACATCCACACTTTCAAAAATCTTGTGCAACCTTTTATTGTAACATCTATACGCTTTCTAGGTGGATGAATTTCCTAGAAATATTCCTTCACCAGTCCTAGAGTTAAACTTGACAAGGTCATCCTTGTTCCTTTTAATGTAACACTTCCAAATACTTTGAAATATTTGACTGAGGCTGGTCTTCCATACCATAGATCATAATGGGTCTTGTCCTTATTCACTCTGAGTTGTCATCTATTAAGTATATAGATAATTGTGTATACAACTTCTTTCCAATATGCATCTGACAGATTTGCTTCATTAGGCATTGTTCTGGAAGCTTCTTGGACTGTTCTATTTTTTCTTTCAACCACACCGTTTTGCTGAGGATTCTTTGTAGCTGAAAATTGTCTCTTGATTCCATGTATCTCACAAAACTCATTAAACTCATTTGAAGTAAACTCTCCCCCATTATCTGATCTAAGACATTTTATTTTCATATATCTCTCATTTTCAACCATTGCTTTGAAGATTTTGAACTTGTCAAAGGCTTCTAATTTTTCTTTGAGAAATGTCACCCAAGTCATCCTTGTGTAATCATCAATTATCAACATGAAATAATATTCTCCTTGCAGGATTTTAGTTCTTGTTGGTCCATATAGATCTGTATGCACTATTTCCAGAGGATGTGAGGTCACGCGTTCTTTTGTTTTAAAGATAGCTCTAGTTTGCTTCCCATGTTGAAAATGTTCACAAACTGAGTTTAGAGGTTTTGCAATTTTAGGAAACTCTCTTACAACTTCCTTCTTACTTATTTTGACAAGATTGTCAAAATTAAAATTTCCCGACCTCCTGTGCCATAACCAACTTTCATCAACCATACTGAAGTAACATTGATTTTCATTTTCTAGGATATATACATTGTTTGAATTTCTTATAGCAATGCAATAAACTATTCCCGAGTCCTTTTCCCTGATTTCACATTTATCTTAGTCAAAAATACAGATGTACCCTTGATCACATGTTTGACTTACACTGAGGAGATTAGGCTTGAGATTTTCTACTAGTAATACATTTTATGCTTTGATCTTGTTATTGACAACAATTGTTTCTTTGCCAATTATCTTGGAATAAAATTTGTCTCCAAAGGTGACTCTACCCTTATTAGCTTTTAGTGCTATGAATTTGTTTGAGTCACCAGTCATATGTTTTGAACACCCACTATCTAAGTTCTATAGGTTTTGATTTTTTGTTGCACATAGAGCAATCTTGGAACTTTCTTTTTCTTCCTTTTACCTCCAATACTTCTTTTGTTTTGTGTCTTGAGACTTAATTGCAACAATCTTCCTTGTAGGAGTCATTAATTTACAATCTCTTGCCATATGTCCATGGTTATTACATTTGTAACACTCTATGTCATATTTTTGAAGAAGTGTAAAAATGTTATGATTTCATTTTGGTTTATTGCTTGGTGGCTTCTTCTTGTTTTTATAAACCCTCCCATAAGCTATGCAATTTAAGGCTTTATGACTGAAGTTATTACAAGAGTAACAGTGACCTAAAAAGATCTGCAGATATCTATTTGGTCTCTTAGGAACCATATTTTTTTATTTTTATTTTTATCTTGAGAGTTTGGGGAAGCTTTCTTAGTCTCTTCCTTTTTAACTGGACTCTTTAGTGCTTCAACATAACTTTTCTTGTTTCCTCCTTAATTAGTGAAATAGAAAAATTTTGGTTTCTTTTATTTGTTAAAACCCAAGCCAAATATATCACTTGATGCTCTTTGGCTATTCAAGATGTCATCTAGAATCCTTGAGCTATTCTCAAACTTTGATTTGATAGATCCTTCATCAAGCTTTTTCTTGAATTGTATGATCTCTTCTTCAAGTCTCTTATAGTCTTGTATTCTTCTTTTGAGCTGCAGGTTTAGGTCCTCCTCAATCCTTTTGGCATCTATAAGTTGAGCTTCCAACTCACTAATGGCATGACTTTATTGTTTGTTATTTTTCCTGCATTTCTCAAGTTCTTCAAGAGCGCTAACAAATTCAGCTCTTAATTCTACTTATCCTTCTACATCTGAGTCACTATTTGAAGCTTGAGTATCTAGACCCATGGACATAATTTCAGTTTCCTCATCTTCACTATCTTCCATGGTGTAGACAATTTTCTTTTTCTCATAGGACTTCTTCTTGTTTCCTGTTTTAACCTTTTTGAATTTTGAGGTTTCTCTCTCATTACTATCCTATTATTTAGGGTAAGTACATTTTGAAGCAAAATATCCAATTCTTCCACAGTTAAAACATTTTATAGGTAACTTTCCTTTATATTTGCCACTACCCTTCTCAAGTTTTTTTAATAAAAAGAGCTTCATCGTCATCTAGGTTCTCTGATTGATTTTTGGATGAGGATTTAAATGCTGATTCTTTTATTGATGATTCATTTAGTTCCATTCTCATCTCATATGCAGTCATGATTCCATGTAGTTCATCTACTGTCACATGGTCAAGATCATCTCGTTCTTCTAGGGTGGATACTTTTGAGTCATATTTCATTGACAACGTTCTTAGTAAATTTATCACAACTTCTCTATCTTTTAATTTTCCTCCAAGACCTATAATATCACTGAAAACCTCATCTTGTAATGTCCCTTTTTGTAAATTTTATTAAAATGACCAAATTTTCACTTTTTCCCTATTTCGACCTTTGACTAGTTTTGATGTCTAGGTCTCCAAATTGACCCAAATATTCTTAGAAGGTATATGAATGATATTAATACTCGAAAATGATGTTTGGGGATGATTTATGACCCTCCAAATACTTCTGCAAACTTGTTTAATATTCTGGTGAAGGTAGGAGTTTTCACTAGCAAATTGGGGTTCCAATTCCCCCACAATAAATACTAAAAATGGCTTCTCAAATGCTCCCAAACCCACTCGAATTTCTGAAAAGAGGCAGAGGATATATAAGGGAAATTATTAAGGTATCATGTGCATCATTATTCATTTTATAAATTCTTTTATAACCCTCTACCAAACAGCTACATAATCACTAGTTCGACCCTTGGGGAAATGACACCAAATATTCTCCAAATGAAAATAAACTGAGTAAGATGACTTCAAATGCTTAATTTATGGTTATGAAACTTGTAATAATCATAAATGGAATTATATTCATCATAAATATATCAGATAACCATTCTTGCATTCGAAATCATCAGCATTACAATGGCATACATCAATATAGTGGGGAAATGGTCATTATTTGCTCATTAATAATATTTTTTACATACAACCATTTGATATTTCAACCTTAGAATTTCTGAATATAAATAAAATAGTATATTCATATTATTACAATCATAAATGGACCATTATAATTTCTCCCAAAGAGTATAATATCTCACCGAAAGCGCAATCCCTCCATGAGCAAGAATATGTAATAAAAACTAGAAATGGTGAGAGAATGTGTTGCACTAGAAGAAACCATGAGCTTCCCTGTAGCTTACACCTGAAAATAAAAACTCCATTAAATCTCCATGAAATACCTGAATGTCCTCTCCAAACACCAACTTGGATGGGAATCTTTCACCCTCGAAATTGGCTAAGGCAAGAAACTAGTCATCCATTAGCTCTCTTTCTTCACAAATGCAAATTTCTAAAATGATAAAAATACCTACTCTTGGTTGATCCCTGTATTTTTTAAATATCCTTAGCCTTAGGGTGTGTTCTCAATATTTCCCATGTGTCCTCCCTTCCCTAGCCTTCCATTTCCCCCCAATTCAAGTAGGGATCCCTTGAGATTCCACAAATCACATGAGCACCTTCTTGGAGGCTATATTTAGGCCTGACATGCCATAATGGTCATATGTCAGCCTTCAGGTCTGAAATATGTCATAAATGTCATAGCATCTTCATCATTGGTGTCATAGATGCCATAGATGTTAGGGAATCTAGCCCAAGTGTCCAAGAAGCTCCCATTTGACTCTTCCTCTCCCATGTAAGTTACATTTCCTTCCAAATTAGATCTATGATGCATATGGACAAGTGTATTATATTTCTAACTCATCCAAGAACATTAGGATTCCCATGGATTTGAAATTTCAAGAGGAGGATGCCATGTGGCACACAAATTCTAGCTTGTGTGGGCCCCATAATATCCATGTGTCTCCATGCTCCATTGCCACTTTAATTTTCTCTTGTATTTGTTTAAATAACTCCGTTATTAAATTATTTATACCATTCTAATGTCCGAACATAATTTATTAGCTCCGTTATTAAAATTCCAAATGTATCCATCCAACCTAAGAAACTAGTAGGATTGATGGAATTGTCTTGTTATGCAATTATTTGAATGTGGACGTTACACATCTACTCTTAGAAGGTATTCCCCACTATTTTCTTCTTATTTATTGTTAAGGCTCTCAAACTTCCCTTTATATGTTTAAAGCTTGGATTCTTTGATTTTAGATGCTCCTTCATAGATAATTTTTAACTTATCCCAGGCTTGTTTCGCAGTGTTGCATCACATAACTTTTGTAAATACAGAGTTTGTCAACCCACTCAAGATTGCATTTAGGGATTTGGAATTACCTTCATATTGGCCTAGTTCCTATGGGTTTGTAGGTGCTTGGTCATCTATTTTATACTCTTTCTTAGTTGTTTCCCAAACCTTCCATCAAAGGGACATCGGATGACACTTCATTTCCACACTCCGGTATGCATATTTTTTTCCTATGAATAATGGAGATATGCTGGTGGCTAAACCTTCTTGTTGATCCATAGTGTATTTTTAAATAGGATCTACCTTCCAGTGGTTAAGTTGTAGTGAAGGAACCTCTTTTGATACCGATTGTTGGATTATTCCACAATATTGAGAGGGGGGGGGTGATTCAATATTGTATCTTTCCTTTTTAAATTAACAAAACACACAATGAATCAATCAGGTTAAGACATAAATTTTATTGTGGAAGCCTTAAAGAGAAAACCACGAATTCAAATGCATTTCAAAAACAAATCTACAAAATTGCTTTATCTGCTACTACAGAAAGGATGCAACAACACCCTAGGTTTCTACCTACTACAACATACAAGGATGATACAACACCATAGGTTTGTTCTTGATACAATAAACAAGGATGCTACAACACCCTGGGTTTCTACCTGCTACAACAAACAAGGACACTAAAACACCCTTTGCAGACTTGTAGCCTGCCCTAGCACTGCTCTGCCACCCTGGACTGAATTTTATCAGTCGGCTATCGAACTGCATTTACTTTTGGACTCTATCACTCTCGATCATAGAGTCAAATTATTTCCTTCAATCATTATGTTAATAAATACCTTCATGCTTCATGCGGATACATCACTTCACCATTGCATCGTTTCATTGATCATGCCTCTTCACGAATCTTCCAGTCGTGACCTTCCACATTCTCCATTTCCACAACCATCTCGAGCCATTGATTTTATATCAGGATTATTCCTGACCATATATCTAAGATAAAAATCGGATAGTGGATATGTGAATTTTTCCAAATATCATTCCACGATTTTCGCTTTCTGCACTAATCATTTCGCACCGTTGATCTTTTTCGAGCTCTCCCTGACCATTGATCTGAGATGGAAATCGAATATCGGATATGTGACTTTTTCCAAATATCATCCCATGATTTTCGCTTTCCACACCAATCATTCCACACCATTGATATTTTTTTTGGTCTCCATGACCGTTGATCTGATATGGAAATCAGATATCGTATATGTGGATTTTTCCAAATATCATTCCATGATTTCCGCTTTCCACACCAATCATTCCGCACTGTTGATATTTTTTGAGATCTTCGTGACCGTTGATCTGAGATGGAAATCATACATCGGATATGTGACTTTTTACAAATATCATTCCACGATTTCCACTTTTCGTACCATTCATCTTTCTCGAGCTCTCCATGACCATTGATCTCCTAGACTGCGGGTTGCGAAACTATGACATTTCCCAAAGTCTTTTCACGATTCTCTGCCTTCTGTATGCCGCTGACGAACTTTGGGTTGCGGAACTGTGACATTTCCCAAAGTCTTTTCGCGATTATCCGCTTTCAACTTTATGCCTTCCGCTTTCTGCTAACGGACACCGGGTTGGGGAAACCCATATTACTTTATATTTTGATTTCTCTTCTTCCGCATTCCGCATTCCACAATGCTCTATGAACATAAAATTTTGATTTCTAGAGGTACAATTTTCTCACACACAATCTCTGCACTCTCCACTCCACACTCTTTCTTCACTCATACACTCCTACACTCAACCTTTTCCTTTGTCATTGCTGAACTCATCATGCTACCATATCTACTGGTTATTCCTTTGTCATTTGTGAACACCTTTGACATCAATGACAACAATATTCTCAAAATCATTGAATACCTACATAATAAATATACTACATGCATTAGAAAATTTTAGGAGCTGAAATAAGGCTCTAATATCCCCTAAGTTGTTTGTGCGAAAACATGCCTTCCTGGGAAAATAATGATTCTTCAAAAGGTAAAGAAAAAAACCCATAATGCTTTTTTTTTTCCACACCTTAACATGCCCCCATTGAAAAAGATTCAAACAATCTCTTTATTGATATACACTAAGCCAACAATGCGATTGATCTTGTGCTTGATTGGTGGGCCATAATGTTTAAGTAAATCCAAAACTTGATTTGAAACCTTAAAAAAATTCACTTGTTTATCTTTCAAAATGTAGGCATTTTGCATTATCCAAATTCCCCAACATGCCAAGTATGGGAGTGCCCTGAGTTTGTTAAGTTCCTTTCATTGAAAATACCTTGCAAAACAATCTGATATACTTTCCCTATCCCATAAAGTTGGAACCTGTAGGTGTTGCTCAATCTCCATCCAAGTCTTTCTCGTAAAATGACATGAGAGGAAAAGATGCATATTGGAATCCTCATTCAATATAAAGAGAAAACAAACACCTGACCCATAGAAATTCCTATGATGCATAAAATCCCATGTGAATACTCTCTCCTTCAACAACAACCAAATGAATATGAAACTCTTTGGTAGGTCTTGGACCTTCCATAATCTACACCACCACCAAACAATCTCCCTTTGTAACTTTCATTGCATAGCTAGATAACCAAGCTTAGCAGTGTACATTACACCAAATTTATTGTATATGTTGGAAACATTAAACCTTTAGGGTTAATTATTATTTTATTTTGTATTACTATTCACGTGGAATACCAACAGTCACAATAAATAGGCCCAAGTCATCGGGAGTCCAAAAGACACCTTGGAATATGAAACTAAGAGTCATACTGATTTTATTTATTTGTACATATATGTTAATGAAAATAAATTCATGCTTATCGTATTTAATATGCATTTATATTTCACACTGTGTGTTCTGTCATGTCCCCGGTTTCGACCCCGTTTGCATGATGTGTAAAATGTAATTAATCATGGTGAGGAGCTCAAGGCAAAAGCCCCACCATCGATTTGGTTGTGTATGTTTCGGCAATGGGGATAATTGCCGATGGTATGTTGTGCTATCCGGCACATTTTAATATGGCATCATGTAAACACGCACATCAAATAAAACTAAAACCACAACCAGCTATGGCAGTGCAACATTGAATGAAAAGGGCATGGTTCCGAAGGATAAGGGTGGGGGAATGCCAAACCTTGGTTAAGGGGAAAAACCCATGTTTTATTGCCTTGTTGTTTTTCCACCTTTGTTATTTGTCACCCTTTTTGTCTCACCCAACCTTGTCAACCTCTTTAATGCTCAGCTGGTGGTTGAGGAGTTATGGCTGAGGGCATTTATTGCTGAAGTGGTGGTGGTTGTGGGAGGCTGTCAGCCTTACCCAATTGCCCACTCCACCCACGTTGCCCATTCTTCTCCCTCACGCACTCTTCCCTGGACAGTTTTACACTCTCACCACGATTTTTGGTCTGTTGGCTTCTCATGCACAGGCTCGGGGCGATTTTAGTCTCACGCAGACATTTTCTGGGCTCCACGAGTTGCTGAAGCACCCACGCACTGCAATTCGCGTCCTTGCTGTTGTTTTGTTCATCCACAGGAAAAATCGGAGTTGTTTTCTCCTCATGCAGGGCCTCTACTGCTGTGCATCCTCACGCAGAGGTCGGGTATCTTTTCCTTGTGTTTTTGCTGTTCAGTGCAAGATTGCACTCATGCACAGATTAGTTGGGGTGTTCTTTCCATGTGAGAGCCGTGCTCACTGTTTTGTTTGGGGATGTTGTTTCCCCACGTTTTGTTGGCTGTGGTTTTAACCCACGTATTGGGTTGCTGTTGATTTCACCCACGTTTTGTGGGCTGGGGAGCTCAAATTCGTTTTGGGTCACCGTTGATTCCCAATGTGTTGGCTGGGTCTCCCTGTTCTGGGACTGTGCATAGTTGCCATTGTTTTTACTTTGAAATTGGGCTGTTGCTGTTGTTTCCCTGGTCTGGGATGTTGTGGTTGAGTTGTTTTGGCCACGTTAGGGCCAAAACCAACTCTGGGTTGTCCCTTGGACTTGAGCTGTGCTCCCCCATTGTTTGGGGCTGTCCCCTGTTGTTTATGACTTCTTCACAGGGCTGTGAAGGGAATTGTTTGGCTGCTGGTATGCAGTGGTTGAACCATGGACTGTGCTGGCTTGGCTTGTCTGTTGAAAGCCTGTGAAACCCAGCAGTGTTAGTTCATTGTTTTGTGTCCCCTTGGCTATGTATAAGCCTGCAATTGACCCTTATTCCGGAGGAATCATGCCCAGCTCGGGGGTGGCAGTGTTGCTGAGAGACTGATGAGCACGCTGGCCTATGGTTGGGTGGAATGTTGCAGCGACATAGCTGGTTGCGGATGAAATTCATCATCAAAAGATAAGTGCTGCTGTTCACTGCATCTATGTAATTTATATTGATGTTCGAATGCTGGAATGTGTTTGTGTTTCTTCCGCTATATGATTGAAGATAAATGCATCTGTGTATGCTTGATTTCAGCATTTGAATTCTGTTTATGTTCATGGGGCATTTTGCCTGGTTGTCTTTGATGTGCTCGTCGCGTCCTCTTCGCCGGTTGAGGGACGGGGACGTGACATGTTCCAACAGTGGTATCAAGTCCCTATAGTTCTTAGGGCTTGTTTGATCCACCCAATAGTTGACATTGTTTGTCGACTTTGACAGGTTCAACATTGACTTCAACAAGTCCGAACATCGACACAACCTCGACAGATTCAACACCTCGACATGCATTGTCGACACCGGTGATCGACACAAATATGCAAGATTGTTTCTCTATCTTCCAGTCATTTATAATGGTTGAACTTCTAAACTGTTCCAACTTCTCTTGTAACTGAATGTAACGAGTAGACAACCCAAGTGTTCTTAGCACTCTATTTAAGCATGTACATTAATGTAATATACAATCAGAGTAATGATAATAATAAAACAACAATAAAGTAACATAGATTGATTCAAATTTTTGCATATCATCTGTGTGTGTGTTGAGGCCTGGAAAATCGCAGGCAACAACAGCAAGGGA
This sequence comes from Pseudotsuga menziesii, assembly GCA_001517045.1. Classification (NCBI taxonomy): domain Eukaryota; kingdom Viridiplantae; phylum Streptophyta; class Pinopsida; order Pinales; family Pinaceae; genus Pseudotsuga; species Pseudotsuga menziesii. The sequence continues at coordinate 328,579 of LPNX010522080.1, read as the reverse complement.
TTCTCCCCAGTCAACGTTCCCAACTAGCCCGTGACTGTTTGGTATGGGGAATTCGTCCGGTTTGCGGTCCGACTACCGTAGGTCAAATAAAAAAAATAAAGGGTTTTACCAGTTGCAGCCCATTCCACCGTGTGTATTTTTGTGTTTTTAACTTTAAGTATGATATGCAAGTGCCTATCTAACATGTAGATTGACAAAGAATATGAGGAGCGGTCACAATGTGATGCGCAGGTTCTTACCTCTCATCTAAAACTCTCTCGCATCTGAATCACACACAACATAAAACAAACTAACTAAGCTGCCCCTAGGGGGTGAGATTATCATTTAATGAGTAATGTATTACTGCTCATATGTTAAGCTAAATCACAGATAACTGTCCTTAGAATCAAAACACATAAACATGAATAGAGATATGCACAACAAGATAGCTTGTCGTTTGTTAAAACATTCATTACTCATAGTGGAAATTATCATAAAATAAACCAGAGAACATTCATACAAGAACATAGGTTCAGAAAGTTAGAACGATCTCACAGTTAATGAAACACAGCTGAAAATGAAATAGTTCCCCTTCAACATTGTTCATTTCACCACATTTGAACATTCCACACAACACTTTCTCCAATAGGCAAAATTGTAATTATATTATTGCAAAATGAAATAGTTCCTCTTACAACAAGTTTTTCACAAGTCTCACTGGGAAAAAGCCCCCCTTTCCTCTTACTTTCCTCAATTTATACAAAAACCAGCAAAACCTTTGGGTTCCACCCCCCCCTCGCCCCGCCCCCCTACTCGTGACTTTTGGGTTCCCCAAACCGTTTTGTCTTTTGTGAGTGGTCATGATTCATACGAACATTACATTTCAAATCAAGATTAAGATTTACAACACTTTGTAAGAAATACCGGCTTGGTAACTGACGAACCCCCGAAGCCCGAGACCGTGTTCTTAATGATTATGCTTCGTAATCTGATGTTCCTTTTCATATCCTGTCAGTCTCCGATTTTTGCTTTCTTCTTTATGCTTCAGCTTTTCCTTTCTTCAGCCAATTTCCTTTTTTGCGGTAGTAATCATCAACTGGATCTAGAAAATCTCCTAGGTTTGTCTGCAATCATACGAACAACTCATCATTAATCCAGACTACCTTCAATAAACATAAACCAAACTACCAATAAAACCAGTGTTAAAAGTGAAACCTGGTACTGTATTTTCAATGTGAAAATCTTAACTTGATAAAAAACAAAGAACATTTTGTCATTCATGAAACAAGTTACAAGCTCATAACAACGGCGGGAAAACAACCAGGCATCGGGCATATAAAAATCTCCATTGGCGAATCAGAACACTTGACATCGGTCGGTTAGTTTGCTAAGGGACCGCAACGGCGGGTGACCCATGGTCTAGGAGTTCCGGAGCACAACAACTCGTCAGCGAAAAAATAAAGTACTAAAACGGGCGTCATACATCGACGGTCAGAAAGTTATTTAATCGGATGGTTAGTCTGCTAAGGGACCGCAACGACGGGAATAAAAAAGACATGGCTTCCACCCAAAGTCATAAATTGCTCCGATAGAGAAGAAAACACAAAGAAAAGCCATAAGTCTGCGGGCTCGGTAAGACAGGAACTATGCATCGGAACATTCGTCGTTTAGCTTCCGCAACGACGTCTCTGCAAGGAACTACAGCTCCGATACATTGTACTGAAAACTTCCGACAGCAAAGAAAAAGAAATAACCGGTAAATCAAAACTCAAATTCAAAAGGCAGCATCAGTAAACAATGACATCTATTCAACAAACATCCTCAAAGATCAAACTTGCAGTAACATTAAGCAATCCTAATCAAACTAAGCAAGACAAAATTTGAAAGGAGGGTCCCAATTTTTTAGAAATTTGGGAAAAAGTTGCCACTGCAACAATTGGCGACTACCTGGGGAGCCCAAATCTTTGAATCAACTCCTCCTTAAGTAACATACTGTTCAACAATTGAATTCTTCTATATGTCTATATTCCTACAATGGAAAACATACGTACTCTAATCATTGATGACAGTCCAATCTGTTAGGAAATGGAAACCCAAAATCTCCAAGTCAGGATAACTCTTTTGAGGCCAAGTAGATGAGTTTCATTTTACCTCTGTCTTTGAGCAGCTTCCAGCTTGGACACCACAGGAATGTAACATATGGTAAATAGAGATATTCATTTGTTCCTCATTCCCATGCCATTTTGCACTTTTGTGTGCTTGTGGACTTTTTGGTCTTTCTAAGTCCTCCTCGTGCCTTTCTTTCTGAATTTTTATTCAGGATCCTCTATCCATAGTGTTCTTTTATGTGAGAGATGTATTTAATTTTCAGCTCACGGACGGAGAAGAACTTTTGGCAATTTGGTGTTTATATGATTTGGTACCTTGCTTTGATATATATTGCTTCTTTTATGAGTTTTGACTCTTATTTGCCTTTAAGCTTTCAATTCTTGGCATGTGATCATTTATATATAATATATTGTTTACCTTGCTTCCTTTCCATGGGTCTTTTGTTGTTACCCCCTAGGACATTTTAGATGTGAAATGAATGGAGCCTCGAAATAGTATTCTAGACCTTTTGATCCTGAGTTATTTTTCAGGGATTATGCCGGACTTCAATGTGTTCATAGCCATTTAGGAAAAATACTTACTAGGAGAAATTCCATCAGATTCAAATAATCAGATACAGTCTAATACCCAAAGATCTCAATTAATCCAGAACTCTGATGCTTTCCATGCAACTAAAAGTTTGCCTCTTTTATTGAAATAAAAAAGAAATCTAAATTAAAAACAAAACTGGAATGAAATAAATCAAAGTGGACAAACAAATCAATTTATTTATGTACAAAACAAAAATAAAACAAAAAATCAAGAAAAATAAGGTTTAAGAACTAAACCATTTATTGGTAAGTTCTCCTCCCACCCCTGTAAATCTTGCAATTTATAGGTTGAGGGGCCAAGTTTTGCTGCAATCTGGAAAGGGCCTACCCATAACTGTTGAAACTTCGTGTGCTTTCCCTTCTCATCATGCGGGTGATCCCACTTACATTAGAGAGAATTTGAGGTCAAAAATGGGTCTCAAAAGGACCAAAATGTACTATAAAAATCAACCAATTACATTCTAGTATATGACATCATCCCCCATGGTTGAGGTGACATTGCATGAGTTAAGAATGCTTATTTGTCACATTTTCTATGGTGGATGAAAACCCATAGTTAACCAAGGTAGTGGTACAAGTACTTTTAAGTCATAAAGTAAAGTACTCACAATAAAAGTCATTTCACACTTTCTCATAAAATAATATTATTGTTATTTTCAAGTAAAGTACTCACAATTCACTTTCTCATAAAATAATATTATTTTTATTTTCAAGTACTCATAATTCCTAAAGATGTCTTTTCACATTTTTTTATAAAATAATATATTGTCATTTTCATGTTTTGTATTTTTAAATTATATATTCACTCAATTTTATTTAACATCATAATGTCAAACTAATTTATATATAATCTTGTCATTGTAAAATACATTAAATTCACGAATAATACTAATATGAAATATGTATGTTCATTATGGATGAGTTATACACACACACATGTGTGTGTGTGTGTGTGTGTGTGTGTGTGTGTGTATATACACACACACACACACATTCATTTATATCATGTTTGAATGTATAAAACAACATGTTGATATGATTATAACTTTATTATAAAAAAAAATCTGACAAAAAAATGATTATAATTTTTTAATAGTTAATTTTATAGAATAATATGCAAATTATGTTGTTATAACTTGTTAAATATTAATTAATAATAATGTAATCATGATAATAATTATAATAAATATTATCATGTTAGTTTTAATAATAAAAATATTTTAAAATTTTAATGATTAAAAAATTAATAAAATTAATTAAGCCATTTATATTTAATTTGAAAGTATAACATAATGTGTAAAACTATATTATGACGCATTTTTTTAACAAATTAGTAACATTGATTTTTTACATATATATTTTGTATTTATAATTTTTTTAGTTGTAAGAAGATGAAATAATTTTCTTAGATAAGTATTTATATTATAAAAATATTTTCAAAATGTATAAATATTTTTTTAATAATTTATTTCCGTCTATAAAAAAATATTAGAATAATTTATGCTTCAATTAATAAATTAAAAGAATTTATGTACCACCATTCACTTATTAAGTTAATATGATATATTATTTATTCACAATTTTTTTATTGTTAAAAATTAATATACATTAAAATCAACTAATAAATTAAAAGAATTTATACACAAGTGTTGGCTTATTTAGTTAATAGGATATATTATTTGCTCGTAACTTTTTTATTGCAAAAGAAAAAAACACATAACTCTTTTATTGCTAAAAACAATATACATTAAAATCTTATATACTAATATGACTTATTTTCATAATGTATAAATATTTTTTTAATAATTTATTTAAGACTAAACTAAGTCTTATATTATTTTCTATAAGAGATTTAACTATAACATTCATTTACAATAAAATAAATATATCAAAAAAATTTAAGATTTTAATATTAATTTATTCTAATAATGTAATAAATATTATAATAATATTGTTAAAATTTTACATGTAAATAAATCTCAATTAAATCACATTAAAATTAAATTGATGAGGAATGTACTAAATATAAAAAGTTAACATAAATTAAAAAAATAACTCCTAAAAACAATTTTTTTTTGTTTAATTTCATTTATAAATTCAAGACAAATAAATGCTAAAGGACAATAATTTTTTTGGAAATTTACAATAAATCTTAGTCACATCATTGTAGAGTTATTTTATTAATTTTATTTATAGTCAATTTAGAAAAGTAACTCAACCATGGTTATATATATTGTGCATAAAAAGTAGTGTAGGAGGTGAGTTGTCATATATACCTACCCCATAAAACCCCTAACTCATAATATTTTAATGTATCTTATATTTTTGTAGTACATCTCTTAGGAGGCCCATTTTTGACCTCAAATTCTCTCTAATGAGAACCAAGTCTCCCACTTCAAATTCTTTTGTTCCAGCTTTGTGCTTACCAAACCACCTTTTCACTACCTCCTATTGTTGCTTAAAACGTTCTCTGGCTTTGGATCTAGATTCCTCTGCCTTTAATAGATTATGGATTCTAAGTTGCAAGATTTTGTTATCTGTACCTCTAGATTCTTGGGCTATTATGGAAGATGGTAGCATAATGTTAGGAGGAAGTATAGCTTCTTTTCCATAAACAAGCGTATATGGTGACACACCTAAGGAATTCTTGGGTGTAACCCTATCAGCCCAAAGAGCGTTTGGTAGTGCTAAATGTTAACTTCTCTGGTTTGCTATGACAGTCTTTTTCAAAATCCTAATCAAATTCTTGTTTGTAGATTCTGCCAAACCATTTCCTTGTGGGTAGTAGTTGGCAGAATAATGAAACTTAATTCCTTTTTCATGAGCAAATGCAGTTAATCTAATGGAAGAAAAATAAGCAGCATTATCGAAAACCAGGGAAATTGGAACCCCAAACCATGACCGCATCTTCATTGACTTTACATAGTGGAATGGCTTCGACCCATCTAGTGAAATAGTCAGTTGCTGTTAAAATATATTTGTGCTGCAAGGAAGAATTTGGTTTTATTTCTCCAATGATATCAATTCCCCATTGCTCAAATGGTTTCGTTATCATAACCGGCTTCAGTGGTCCTGCTGCTTTGGCTTGTCTTCCCCCATACCTCTGACAAATATCACACTTTCTCACGTGGGCATGAGCATCCTTGAACAACGTGGGCCAATAGTACCGAGCCCTGAGAATTTTTTGGGCTATCGTAGCTCCAAAGAAATGGCCTCCAGCAGGCCCGTCATGTAACTCAGTTATAACCTTTTTTGCGTCTTCCTTTTCTAAACATCTGAGAAGGTCTCCATCATAATTCTTCCTAAATAAAGTTCCATCAACAATATGATAAGCAGCTGATTTAAGGCGCAACGCTCTTCGTGGCTTGAAATTCCAATCTTCTAGCAACATGCCTTCCTGAAGGTAATGAACAAGGTCTCGGTACCAGGACTCTGGTGTTGTAAAAAGAGGACATAATTTCGTCATATGTAATTCAGCTTCATTCTCCCAATTGCTTTCTTCATTGTTATTTCCTTCAACCATTAGTTTGCACAGTCCCTGACCTCTAACTATGGAGGCTGGCTTGAATTCGAGGTCATACTCTTGTAAAGTTGTTACCCAATTGCCTCTTCTTTCTCATAATTCTTTTTGCATGAAAAGAGACCTCACCACTGGGTGTGGGACTATTACCTTTGTTCGGTTCTTGAGGATGTATGGCCAGAATAGTTTTACCGCTTTGAAGACTGCATAAGCTTGCTTATCCACAGCTGGGTAACTCAATTCGGTGCCCTGCAGACTAGTGCTCATAAACGATATGGGGAATTCATCTCCCTCATCTTCCTTCTGAGTAAGCACCGCTGCCAATGAATCATCAGACGTGAAAGTGTACAAAATAAAATCTTTATCAAAATCTGGGATTTTAAGAGATGGTGCGTGAGCAATAGCTTTTTTATTTTGCTGAATGCATTCTTTTCTATGTCAGTCCACTTGAATTGTACACTTTGCTTCACCATTTGCTGCATAGGTTTAATGATTTGAGCAAAATCAGGCACAAACCTTCGCACAAAATTTATTGTTCCCATGAATGATTGCATACCTTTCTTATTATGGGGTAAAGGGATCTGTTCAATTGCTTTAATCCTTTCTGGGTCTATGGAGATCCCCTTCTTAGATACCACATGGCCCAGTAGCTTTCCTTCTATAACAACAAACACACACTTCTTGGGGTTTAGCGAGATGGCATATTTTCGGTAATGCTCGAAAATCTGATTTAAATGAAATGTGTGTTCTTCTCTTTTCTTTGAAAATATCGTGATGTCATCGAGGTATACCATAACACTGTGGTCAATCAGACCGCAGAAAGCTATATCCATATCCCTTTGGAAAGTATCTCCAGTGTTTATGAGTCCTAAAGGCATCCTTCTGTAAGCAAAAGTCCCCCATCTTGTTCTGAAAGTAGTTTTGAGTCTATCTTCTTCAGCTACTAACACCTGATTGTAACCAAAGAATCCATCTAATAAAGAAAATAACTCAGAACCCAAAACCATTTGCAATATCTGTTCCATGGGTGGAACTGGATAATTGTCTTTATCTGAAGCGTGATTTAAGTTTCTGAAATCCACACATAGTCTAATTTCTCCAGATTTCTTCCTTACTGGTACCAGATTTGAAACCCATTTTGAATGTCTAACTTTGAATATGATTTTGGCATCCAGTAATTTCCTTACTTCATTCTGAATTAAAGGCTCAAGTTTGGGATGCATTTTCCTTAAGGGATGCTGATAAGGCTTGACCCCAGTCCTAATAGGGATGACATGCTGAATAATCTTGGTGTCATAGGTTTTCAAATCTTCATATGTCCAGGAAAACACATCTTTGTATTGTTTGAACAAACTGATGAACTTATTTCTTTCACCAGGGGAACAACACTTTCCCAAATTCACACATTTGGGCTCAATTTCAGTTCCTAAGTTTATCAGCTTGAACTGTAAAGATGAGCTATGAGTCTTCACGTTTGCTGGTCTTCTGAATTTGTCGTTTAGATCAAACATTCGTTCTAAATTCCCGACTCCTTTAGGAATGAAATTGTCAAATTTGAGCTTAGCCTGATGTTCTTTGTCATTGATATTTGACCTTTTGAAAGTATCATCATTTGTCAAGCATTCAAGGATCTGTTGATCATCATCAAAAACTCGTAAATTTATAATCATGTCTAGAACCGAAGGCTTGAAAAGCAATTCAATAGAACACCTGTTATTAGAGGGTACAAGCCTCGCAGCTGAGGTGGCTAACAAGTCAGTTGCTGCATTCTTAAGTCTAGGAATCAATACAATATTAAATGCATGAAAACATTTAAGCAAATCCCATACTTCATTTTGATAAGCTTTTAAATGAGGGGAAATGCAATGTATTTGATTTCGAATCTGTTTTACAATTATTTCAGAATCCCCATACACTTTCAGATTTTCTACTTTTAATTCAATTTCTTTTCTTAGTCCCTAAACTAATGCTTCATACTTGGCTGTGTTATTGGTGCATTCAAACTCTAACCTACATGAAAGAAAATGTTTATTTTTCTTAGGATCAATCAGGACACAACCAGCTCCTGATCCTTCCAAAGTTTTAGACCCATTAAAGAAAAGCGTCCAAAAATTGCCTATTACTATTGTACATGAATTATCATCTACATCTAAAACTAAATCTACTATTTTACAATCAATTTCATCAGCCTGAGAAAAACAAAGGAGATCAGGCTAGGTTTCTGATGTATTGTTGGCTTTTTCTGCTTGGTAGTTTCCTAATTCTAGCTCAATGAAGTAATTCCCCAAAACAGAATTCACTGGTTCATTCTTACCCTCTAACTGCGTGACATTGTGTTTCATGTTGGGCTCTCTTGTAACTTTAATTTGATTTGGTCTTCCTTTATAAGGTAACCACAGATGTGACCAGTTGGAAGAAAAATATCCATTCAGCTTTGCTGACCAATCCCTACTCAAAACAAGTCCATATGCCTTAGGTATGTCTGCTATTACAACATCAATGAACTGACATACCTTTTCATTTGAAGATAATTGAATTAACACATCCTCCATTTCCCCAATTACCTTCACATTTGTTCTGTCCAACTGAATGACCTTCCAGGTAGATGGTTTAGGCTATCCATTCATCTTCTTGCAGACTGACAGCGGCATAACATTTATTGATGCCCCTGATTCTACTAGACAGTTGTGCACGTTATGATTGAAAATTTCGAAAGTAAGGAGAAAAGGTGGAGTTTTGCATTTAGGCTTACCCCCCACACTTGCTTCACCAATTTCTTCTTTTTGAGGTTGATTGTCAGTGGGGAGATTTTCTTTTAGCATTTCAAGCGCTTTCAATAACTTTTCTTTCTGTTGCGGCACATTACACATCTCAAAGAGTGAAATATTTTCCTTTACCCTTTTGATATCCTCCACAATGTCATACTCCATCTTATGTTCTGTGAGATTCATTTTTACATTATTTATTTTTTCTTCAATGGGCTTAGTAGGCATGTTGGTCTGTTTCAGATTTTGACTGGTAATGCTAAATTCAGGAATTTTATTGGCTATGGTTTTTTTTGAAATTTCTTTACGTTCTTATGGAGTCTCTTAATTTTCGGGATTGTTAGCCTGTGTTCTTTAATCAGGCCTTGGCTTCTCATTGTCACATTTGCTTCTAATAGGTCCTCATCTCTCAAATCACTTTCCCTTTCGGTATCAAACATCGAGACACAGTCCCATAAAACCATGGAATCATCCTCTTGCTTTTCTATTGATTTGTTATCATTCTCTTCCTCATCATTTGCCTCTATTAGTTTTGAGTCCAGCAGCTGATTCATCACTAAGGTCATTGAATTTATCCATTGTGGACAATTTTTTTCAGAATGGGGTTGCTGGTGAAAAGTGCAAAAGTTATCCATACCTACTTCCGCTAAGTTCATTGATGCAGGACTATGTGGAGGTAGTTTGGATTGATTACTATCCTCTCTTTACTTGTAATAAGGTTTGTAAGACTTCTGAGCCTCCTTCTCCTTTTCCAAGTTTATTATTTTGTTGGAAAGCTTCTGCATCATCTTCACCATTCCTTCGAAGTCCTGTGACTGTTCTTCTTTAGGCTTAGTAAATGACAAAGCTTTCTTCCCAAAAGTTTTCTCTCCTGACTGATCTGGATAATATTCAATGCTCTCCTTTTTAGTCTCTACTCTCTCTACTTCCTTGTAAGTCTCTGTTAGCATAGGTTTAGCTTTCATCTTGGCAAACATGGCTAATTCAGGCCCCAGAGCTGAAGTATAATATTCAATCAGAACTTTACCCGAGGGCTTGTCTGTTTCATAAATTTTTTTAAGATATGCTGCAAACCTTTAAGTAAAACTATGCACCTTTTCTTATCTTTCTTTCTTTAAAGCACATAGTCCTTTCATGAGAGCTACATGAGTCTTCTGGGCTGCATATTTTCTTCTAAATATCCTTTCAAAAGTATCCCAGTCCGGGATTGAGTTTGCAGGCAAACCAAAATACCATGATGCTGCTGCTCCTTTAAGGGTATGCGGAAAAAGTCTACAGACTACATCCTCATGTTCCCCAACCCTTAATCCTTCTATTTCCAAGTATAAACTTTGCAAATGGTCATATACTAAAATCTTCTCATTTGGATCAAACTTGGGCAACATCTTCTCAAAATCTTGAGGTAGGTCATGCAAAGGAGGTGCTAGGTTTAGAGGTGATCTGGCTTTCCAAGCAGGTGGTGGATTTGGTGGGTTAGGTGGCTGATTTGCGTTTACACCTGCCATGAGTATGGGTGGAGAGTGAGGTGGTGATGGAACATGAGTATGCATAGGAGAACAATAAGGTGTGTTTGGGCCTACTTGATTCAAAGGCTGAACAACTTCCTATAATGCTACTTCCACTAACTCTTCCAAATCTCCAACCAACACCGAATCTTCCAAAATAGGACGGTCTTTCTTCTTGTATTCTCTTCGGGGTAAATCAGGAATAGTGGGTAACCCTCCAATACTCTTTACATAGGCTAGTGTATGTCTTCTCAGATAATTAATTACTTGGTTGTCCACAGAAAACAAATGCTCTCTATTCTCTTCAGTATTCGGATTAGGAAATAAACTGCTTTCAAAACTATCACTGGTGGAGTAACTTTGAGGAAATTGATTTTCCTGGCCAACCATGCACTGGTTCAGGCCCTCCTTCTAGTGCCAGAAACTATTGAGACCTGGAAAATCGCAGGCAACAACAGCAAGGGATTCTCCCTAGTCAACGTTCCCAACTAGCCCGTGACTGTTTGGTATGGGGAATCCGTCTAGTTTGCGGTCCAGCTACCGTAGGTCAGATAACAAAAATAAAGGGTTTTACCGGTTGCGGCCCAGTCCACCATGTGTATTTTTGTGTTTTTAACTTTAAGTATGATATGCAAGTGCCTATCTAACATGCAGATTGACAAAGAATACGAGGAGCGGTCATAATGTGATGTGCAGGTTCTTACCTCTTGTCTTAAACTCTCTCGCATATGAATCACACACAATAGAAAAAAAACTAACTAAGTTGTCCCTAGGGGGCAAGATTATCATTTAACAAGTAATGTATTACTACTCATATGTTAAGCTAAATCACAAATAGTTGTTCTTAGAATCAAAACACATAAACATGAATAGAGATATGCACAACAAGATAGCTCATCGTTTGTTAAAACATTCATTGCCCATAGTGAAAATTATCATAAAATAAACCAGAGAAAATTCATACAAGAAAATAGGTTCAGAAAGTTAGAATGATCTCACAGTTAATAAAACACAGCTGAAAATGAAATAGTTCCCTTTCAACATTGTTCATTTCACCACATTTGAACATTCCACACAACACTTTCTCCAACAGGAAAAATTGTAATTATAATATTGCAAAATGAAATAATTCCTCTTACAACAAGTTTTTCACAAGTCTCATTGGGAAAAAGCTCCCCTTTCCTCTTACTTTCCTCAATTTATACAAAAACCAGCAAAACCTTTGGGTTCCCCCCCTGACTCTTGACTTTTGGGTTCCCCAAACCATTCTGTCTTTTGTGAGTGGTCATGATTCATACAAATGTTACATTTCAAATCAAGATTAAGATTTACAACACTTTGTAAGAAAGACCAGCCTGGTAACTGACGAACCCCCGAAGCCCGAGACCGTGTTCTTAATGATTATTCTTTGTAATCCGATGGTCCTTTTGATATCCTGTCAGTCTTCGATTTTTGATTTCTTCTTTATGCTTCATCTTTTCCTTTCTTCAGCCAATTTCCTTTTTTGCAGCAGTAATCATCAACTGAATCTAGAAAATCTCCTAGGTTTGTCTGCAATCATATGAACAACTCATCATTAATCCATACTACCTTCAATAAACATAAATCAAACTACCAATAAAACCAACGTTAAAAGCGAAACTTGGTACTGCGTTTTCAACGTGAAAATCTTAACTTGATAAAAAACAAAGAACATTTCGTCATTCATGAAACAAGTTACAAACTCATAACAACGGCGGGAAAATGACCAGGCATCAGGCATATAAAAATCCCCATCAGCGAATCGGAACACTTGACATCGGTCGGTTAGTTTTCTAAGGGACTGCAACGACGGGTGACCCATGGTCTAGGAGTTCCGGAGCACAACAACTCATCAGCGAAAAAATAAAGTATTAAAATGGGCGTCATAGATCGGCGGTCAAAAAGTTATTTAATCAGATGGTTAGTCTGCTAAGGGACCGCAACAGCGGGAATAAAAAAGACATGGCCTCCGCCCAAAGTCATAAATTGCTTCGATAGTGAAGAAAACACAAAGAAAATCCATAAGTCCGCGGGTTCAATAAAGATAGGAACTATGCATCGAAACATTCGTCGTTTAGCTTCCGCAACGATGGCTCTGCAAGGAACTACGGCTCTGATACATTGTACTGAAAACTTCCGACAATAAAGAAAAAGAAATAACTAGTAAATCAAAACTCAAATTCAAAAGGCAGCATCAGCAAACAACGACATCCATTCAACAAACATCCTCAAAGATCAAACTTGCAGTAACATTAAGCAATCCTAATCAAACTAAGCAAGAAAAAATTTGAAAGGAGGGTCCCAATTTTTTAGAAATTTGGGAAAAAGTTTCCGCTGGAACAGTGTGTGTGTGTATGTTTATGTGTGTAGTGTATTTTTTGCTTTGCTTATTCTTAATATGCTTCCACCATAATAGTACTCCATTCATTCAATCGAACTATTGTACTTGTCGTGCACCTGGGCTCTTGGATCATTAGTATCAGAGCTTGTTTGTGTCTAACTCATGTGTAGACACTTCTACAAGGTTACCTTACTTATGAATACTCAAACACGCTTGCAAAATCTTCAATCCAAGCAGACACTACCTTCAAATTCGAAGTATCAATCTACTCACACCACTACATCGAAGATGGACGAAGAAATAGACAATAGACATGTAACTGGCGAGATAGAGAAAATCATAGAAAAAAAACTGACTCGACAATGAACTAAAATGTTCACCTAGTTCAATGAGACTCTAATATGATTCACCTCGACATCTGGAGGATTCTCAGTAAGATCCAACTATGAAAAAATTAATCCATTCAAAATGCAAATGAATTTGGACACACCGAATCTAGAAGGAAATATTGACGTGAAATCCGTAGACAATTGGGTACAACAACTGGAATCCTATTACTCTGTGAACCAACTCTTAGAAGCTGAAAAGATCACCATTGCATCCTTAAAGATGTCGACCTTTGTGCACTATTGGTGGGATAACCTATTGACAAAGATAGAGAAAGACAAAGACCCGATAGATACGTGGGAGAAATTCATCGAGTATGTCCGGAAGGAGTTATACCCACCCAAGTACATTGAACAACATTATAAGAAGTGGCAGCATCTAAGAAATGGAAATACCAGTCTGTGTAGAGTTACACTGACAAGTTCTATCGAATCATGGTGAGACTTGGAAATCAAGAGGAAGATAAATTGATTTTTTTTAAGTACGTCAGCGGATTGGCCCTGTACATTTAGCAAGAGATAGAGTTTCTAACTATTAGTACACTCACAAATGCATTCCACTATTCCAGTAACCTTGATTCTAAATAGAAAGAAAACCCATGTGTTATGACCAATCCGACAATAAGTCACTAGCCAACTCTGACAAGTCATGACACCCTTCTCAGCCGAATCTATCAAAGAAATATCATGGAGAAAATTAATTTCATAAAGGAAAAAGGGAACATAGCAAAAAACCCCCTACCACGAAATGGTGTGATTACCATAGTTCATCATGGCATGATACATCTGAATGCAAGGATCGTAACACATTTTTGGAAAAATTGTTTACCTCCAACTTGTCTGACAAAAATTTGGTAGAATCTGACCTAGAAGCATCAACCCTTTTGACATCGACATCAACCACTTCAAAATCCTCGACTATCGTCGATGAGGAGGAATGAGAGCGCTTATTCCATACACATATATGGGTTCAAAACAATCCATTGCATTTGATTGTGGATAATGGCAGCCATAAGAACTTTGTTTTCGAAGATATCGTTAAGAAAATAGGTCTTGTCACCACTCCACATCCTCAACCTTATTATATCATTTGGATGAAGGATGGACATAAACTAAGGATAACTCGACAATGCAGACTCACCTGCTTCATTAATCCTTTTGAAGATGAAGTACTCTTTGACGTGGCATTGCTTTTCGTAGTTGACGCACTGTTTAGGAAACCTTACTTATGGGGTCGACATGGGAGTTATCAATAACAACCTCAGAAGATGATTGTCAAAATACAAAACCAATGGTATTGTATATACCAAAGTGATGAATTATACCAACGATTGCAATGATATCTTCTAAACAGACAAAGAAGCTCATCAACCATGCTTAGAGATTCACATTGATAATAATTAAGCCTCACCATTCCAGAAAGACTGTAGTAACTAGTCGAATCACCGATCAGTGCAACTCCCGACAACAACAACAGATTGAAAATATTCTTGATGAATAACAGAATGTATTTTAAGAGCTAGACGAAGTACCTTTACATTTCCAGGTAAAACACTCCATTGAACTTGTTCCTAGTTCTTCATTACCTAATGCATACGTTTACATAATATTCATTATCGATAATGAAGAGATTCGTAGACAAATTCAAGATTTGATCAACAAAGTTCACATCCAACCTAGATCCCCTCCTTGTGGAAGTCCAACCGTCCTCGTTCCAAAGAAAGATGGGACTTGGTGCATGGTCATCAACTATCGAACTCTCAACAAGATTTTGGTAAAGAATAGATACCCTCTTCCAATGATAGATGAACTCATTGGCTGTCTAAAAGGTGCTAAATTCTTCACTAAGCTCGACCTCAAATCGAGATATAACCAAATTTCGATCGAGCCCACCGACGTATGGAAAACTACTTTCAAAACCAAGGAAGGATTGTGTGAATGGTTATTTATGCCTTTCGACTTAACCAATGCACCTGCAACCTTCATGCGATATATGGATTCCATTCTTTGACCTTTCATCAACAAATGTGTTATTGTTTACCTAGACGATATCTTGATTTTGAATCGATAATGGGAAGAACAAGTCTGAAGTTTTGACAAGTCCTCAACACTCTTCGACAACATCAACTCTATTTGAACATGGATAAATGCTCATTTGCAATGGTTTTTTTTATCAGAAAATAAAACTGTAATTTAATTTTAATAAACTATTAAATACCTTTTAGATTATGATATTTTAAAATCTAAATATTTTTACAACTCATTTCATATTCTCATATTCTTCCCCATTTCTACATTTCTTTTCGGATTATACAATCGCTATAAAATACTTTTTTGTTGCCTTGCATTAATTAATGGGATGGTTCATGTGGTTCAAAAAAATATTTTAGCTTTTACAATGAATTTGATTAATTTTATACCAGTTAAATATGATGGATCTTATGAATTTAAGATAGTTTTATGTACTGGAAGGAGGTTTATAATGTTAATATTTAAATGTTTTGAAATTATTTTTACAATATAAATATTTATCTTAATTATTAACTAGCATCAATTTATTTTAAAAGGGGATCTACCAAGTGCCGAGAGGGATCAAATCTCTAAAGCTGCAAAACCCCTTTTTAAAGTGTAAAAGTTGATGAAGCATTTTAATTTATCTAATTTGTGTAGTTTTATATACATGACGTTGTAAATGTTTTAAACTAATTTGAACGAACATGTTATTTCTTAAAAATATTCTTTTATTTTATTTTTTATAATATTTTTTCAAAAGTACATGTGTGCTCTAGGATGAGCACGGAAGGAGCTACGCATATCCCTCAACTTCTTAGACCCATTAAAGAAAAAAAATGATTATCTAACAGTTAATATTTAATTTTAATAAAAATATTTATGCCGAAGGTGTTTTCCCTATGGAGATGCAGTTTCAAAGATTCCTCGTCTCCTTGCACATTCACAGTTTGACAGGTGTCATGTCGGATTAGCCAATTGATCATGGACAAGTGTTGTTCTGATCAATGATAATTTTTTTCCTCTCCATTTTAGTCGGGTCCCGATTTTGCAATCTCGATTCGTGAAATTCTGTCCCATAGACCACTAGTGTCCTCTGTGTTACGGTCGTTCCTGCACGTGAATGGATTGATGGATTGATTGGCAGTTGCAGGTCGTTCTTTGGATTTGGTGTTTAGCTAATGCATTTTATTTGGGTCCCCGATTCTGCCGTCTCGATAGGCGAACTTCTACCTCGTAGACCACTACTTTCCCGTGTGTTATGGCCATTGCTGCAAGTGAATGGATTGATGGATTGGTTTCCAGTTACGGGTTGTTCTTTGCAGTTGCCATTTACTGTGTTTTCCTAATAGATGGTTGGGGTGTATTATGTACTCTTCCATCTGTTGTCCTAAACCACCGATTCGGGCAATTTTTTTTACATGATTTTACTGTCCTTGCCCGCGATTCATTTATCTCAATTCAGGAAGCTCATTCCTGACGATATTGCGAAGTTTCACTTCACCGATTTTTTTGGATTTAACAGACGCTATTCTAGACGAGTTTTCTGTATTTACTCTCACAATTTGGTCGAGCTTCCGTTTTACTGGCACTTCATTGAATTCAATACAATTTTCCCATGTCCCTTTATCCACTGGAATTAATGTTTCATCAATGCATTGTTGCTCAATTAATGCAAGAAAGATTGTCATATGATTCCGACATGGGTCAATATCTTCATCTTTGCTCAGCTTATGGCGATATTGAAAACCATGTTACAATACTGCATTTGTCATGTTTGTTGTTGCACCGCCTTTGCTTTGCGCATATAAACAGACCTTCAGGTAACCACATATTTATTTTGGTGCACTTCATTTACACTTCACAGTTTGCAGTTTCTTTAAATTTGTAGGTATTCCTTTAGTCTACCCCCTGCTTTGTTTTCTTGTTATTGCTTCTTTGTCTGATTATTAGTTATTAATGTATTTTCTTTTGCAGTTTGCAGTTTCTTTAAATTTGCAAGTATTCCTTTAGTTTGCTGAAATTTTTTGAATATTTATTTAGTCTAATTACGAGATGTTTCAACACCCTTGCTTTGTTTTGCTGTTATTGTTGCTTTGATTGAAAGAGAATGACACAATCCTTGCTTTGTTTTAGTTCAACCAAATAAGGCAACTCTGAAGCTGCAAACGGAAAGCACATTTGATTTAGGTTTTTTATTCTGTGTTTCCACAACCCACAACCCGCATTTTGCGGGATTTCCTGTTGCCGCATAGGAAATTGCAAGATGCAGGCTGCGGGATGAGGGTGGTGAATGAAATATTTTTAAGTAATCTCGTACCCCGTAACCTGCATTTTGTGGGATTCTGCATTGCTTCCTGTTAAATTATGGGATACGGGCTGCGGGATGAGGGTGGTGAATAAAATATTATTTAGTAATCCCGTACCTCACATCTTGCGGTCCGCACTTGCGAGGTGCGGGTTGCGGGATAGTGGATTATATATTAATCTATATACTGTATTAAGAAGACTAAATGAATACAATTATGAATTACAATACTGTATTAAGAAGACTAAATGAATACAATTATGAATTACAATATTTATAGTGAAAGTACATATTTTCTCAGAAAGTTTGAAAAAAAATTACTGCTGATAGTGCTCCTGTTAGTTTCAAAATTATTTAAAAATTACAATATTTATAGTCAAAAATTGAAATACGACACAAATTAATCTATTAATGTTCATTGCAAATTTTGAATAACTACCATAGAATCAATCTCCAGAGTGATTATCTCATGCTCATAGGTAGAAATAAAATTTGCATATTTTTGTGTAAGTTCAACCGGAATTTTTTTTTCTTCTGATATTTGCAAGTATTTGTTGTCATTGGATCACATGAATATGTGACATTGCGATTTTTTTTTCTTTCCCTTTTTCATTTCACGGGAAAAAAATTGAGTCACACTATGGAGAGTATGCTAACTGAAGATTCTATATCACTCTTGCTGCATGGTACTGTCAACATTTTCCCGCTGGTACAAGTCTCCTCGTTAAACCAAGTGAACTCACTGAACTCATCATCTATTCGGTTCTGAATTTCTATCTCAGATGAGCTTAACAAGCATGAGATATTACTTCCAACTATATATAGTAGTCTTGTAGAAACTGGACAACTCAAATAAGGATCTATAATCAAACTTACCAAGTGTACATCGAACATTGTACATGGTGTAACGTATGTTTACTTTCCATTTCGTCTTTGTCCACTTAATCATTTTCACCCTATTCATGCATCCAATGTTTTTATATCCTATTCAACTCTAACATACTTCTTCTCATAGGACTATCACATTGCTTGCACTCGAGGATATCATAGTGGATGCAACGATTATTGGAGATCCTACACCTTACCACTTACATGTACCTTCTCCCTTGCAGAGTTCTTGGTCTGTTCCAGTGAATCCTATCTTGATAGATGATAACCCTGCCTTGGCTACATCAACTATTCCATTCACATCACTAATTTGTTCTAGCAAAGTATGGAACATTCAAGGTCAAGTTATTGCCAAGACAAAGCTACACAAATATGGAAACCAACGAGGGTCTGGAAAAATATTGGTATTTGACATTGTTAATGCTTCACACGATGAAATACATATATCTGCATTCAATGAATTGGCACTCTCTTTGTATGAACAAATACATATAGGAATAGTGTACATAGTATCAAATGGCAAAGTGAAAGCATCCAATCCAATTTTCAACCATTTGAAAAGCCATAATGAGATTTTCCTAGGTTCCTCCTCAACCATCCAACCATGCTTAAATGAATACCCCTTAATACCTCGTTTTTGCTTTAACTTTAAAACTATTCATGAGATACAAACTATACCTGTCAATTCCATGGTGGACCTTGTTGGCCTTGTAATTTCAGTGTCTCCATCATCCACAATATGAAAATGAGATGGCATTGAGACTGTTAGGCACACTATTGGACTCCATGACATGTCAGGAAATAATATTGACATAACACTTTGGGGTGACCATTTCCAAATTGAAGGAGCCGAACTTTCCAGCCTTCGTGGTTTACCTACGCCTCCAGTTGTAGCAATCAAAGGTGGCCATGTTATAGAATTTAATGAAAAAATGGTTGGAACTATTTCCAACACTACTGTTTTGATAAACCTAGATATTGAACAAACTTCAATTCTTCAAAACTGGTTTCATGAAAATGGATTTCGTTCAGCATCACCATCGTTGAGCCGAAAGTTCAATGCCTCTCACTCTAGTTCTAGTAAAGTCACTACCATCAAGGACCTGCAAACTCTTAAATCATCTAACAACGCTATTTGGTACTCTCTTGAAGCAACCATCACAAATGTTAACATGGATGACTTTTATTTCCTTGCATGCCCTCTTTTTGTTGACGAAATACAATGCATGAAAAATATTGCTCAAAAAGTTGGAGACATTTGGCATTGTGCTAAATGTGATGGAGAGTTTCTTGAATGTGACTACCGATATATACTAAAGGTTGACTTGGAAGATGTTATCGGATCCATTCATGGTGTGATATCATTTGATGATGCTACAAACCAACTCATGGGAATTTCTGCAAAAAATCTGTGTCTTCTCTCAACTGAAACAACATCACTTGATGAAATAGTGCAGAGGATCTGCAACAAAAAATTACTTCTTACTCTGTCAGTTAAAACAGAGACCTTATGCGGAGTTGCATGCCTAAAATTTGTAATTGTCATGGTTGAGAACACATAAATGACAATTTCAGATGGACACATAAATATATACGTTTTTTCAAGTTGGTATTTAACCATTCTTCATTGTTTATAATGAATGCTTTCAATTCTCAATTTTAACTCGTTGTTTCATTGTTCAACATAGCAAGGTATTTTTTTTACTCTCTTGTAGTACCACTTTCTTTCAATTTCATACTTCCAATGTATAGACTATCACCCACCATTTCTTATGCAAATTGGTGAAAAAACCTATATGGTAGTTTTTAAATACAATACTATTTTGCTATCATGTTTTTTATAAAATGCACAACTTTGTTATCTTGTTTCTGGGCACAACTTTTGATTACCCTGTACATAACAATAATTACAGTAACTTCTTTTTTCATATATACTTTCTCACACTACACTTTGTTCTTCTAAAATTCCGTTTTCTTACAATTATCAAATTACAACTTGAAAAACAAAATTTACTCCAGTTATATTATTTTAAGCTACATTCTTACTTCCCCTTATGCAATGAATTAACGTTTTTTTTTCTTCTGCTTTATATCCACATAGTTTCTAGTTAATACATGTACAAAATGTGTTTCTACCAACAATCAAAGCTTCTAGGTGTTTAACAAGGTTACGATTATCTTGTAGGAATTATGCCAACTCATGACAAGGAACAAGCTAATGCACGAAGAAGAGTTTTATATGCATAAGACAGAGATAAAAACAACAAGAAACAATGTCATATTTATAGGGCTGCTCATATGTGTGTGGATATGTCTTCGTCAAATTCTCTTGTAGAACCTGTCGATTCAGCTTCACTTCCATCTCCTGTACCAAATCCATTGAACAACTAGTTTAATGATGCACATCAACGATTTCATAAAAAAATGGACCAACTAGATGATATGCATGTTTTCTCAATTTGCAAAGAATGTTACCCTGGTATTGTAACAAAAAATTTCCATGACGCATACACTTGCTCATGCTATATTCTAGAGTGAAAAGGGCATCGCTTTTCATTGGATAACAATATGGATCCGGGGAAGCAACCACCTGTCCTTGCAGTACTTACATAGGTTGAAGAGATGCTCATTAGTCATGGTAACCCCATATTGCAAGTCACTCATGCTCGTGGTGGTCAATATAAATACTCTAGTCATACTATTTGCTTCCCCAAAGACATTTCCAACATTGCGACATACCTACTGCATTTAGTATCAGAAATTGACATACTCGTTGTTCGGAAATGCAATTCTACAAACAAACCATATGAACTATTTGTTAGTCGAACACATGTTCTTGCTGCCCTTCAATTCAAAATGGCAAACAACCCATACTACAAGGATGTACAAATCAACCCAGTTGCATTCGCTTCTTTGCCACTTGTTTGAGCAGACATTTCACCTTTGATTCTGCATCTTAATAGAAATGCTACATCATCTCATCCATAAAGCTTATCCTGTACAGATCAACCACCAAAATCATTTGAACCCTATGAATTGCAATCCTCGTCATTTATTTCAACACAAACCAATGCTAGAACTAAGGTTGAAGAAATTAGACAGTTGTTACACATACCAAATATCCCACTACCACCTTCCATATATTGACCCCCTATAGAAATGTCCCCTATCAATGAGTACAACACAGAAGGCCTTCTTTCCATGGCTTTTCCAAATTTGCTTCCCACAAGTACATCAATGTTATTACAACCACGCATTCATCAAGTTGATATGCACGAATATGCATTTCACCTTATTCGCTATCACAACATAATATTTTCTCAACATCCTCGCTTCCGATACTACATATACAATCTAATTATGCATCATCAAAGTAATAGTACTGCCTCTATTTTTGTCAAAAAAAATCTTGAAGATACACGACCTCCGACAGTACATGAGCTTGTCAACTAATTGCAAGACATGCCAAATGATAAAATTGGTGAGCAGGTCACAAGATTTGGGTCTTCATTACATGGAACATGATCATATTGGAACAAAAGTAGAGCTGAACTAAAAAATATGATCAATCAACAAGGTACACCAACTTTCTTCTTCACCCTTAGTGCAACTGACACAAAATGGCCAGATTTGCATGCTCTAATGCCTGTTAAAGCTCCTAATGATTCAGCTCAAGTTTATCAATGGAAGGTTCACAACATCATATCAAATCCACATATTACATCATAATACATGCACAATAGATTCAAAACATTTCTTGAAGAGGTGCTTCAAAAAGGTTTTCATATAACCGATTATTGGTGTAGGTATTATACCATCTATTCCTTTCTTTTTCTCTCTCTCTATTTTTATCTTTATACAATTTATTTCTAATATATGCTTTTTCCTCCCATCTAGATATGAATGGTAACATAGAGGATCCACTCACATTCATGGTTTTATTTGGTTGGAAAATGCACCAAATATGGACACGTTATATTGGGAAGATGATGTTGTAGTTGAAGCTGCAAATTCTTTTTTGACACACATGTGACAACTTGGAATCCTCGTAATTCCCAGTTGTCCACATTTGAGTCTCACCATTCTACTACAAATGATCCATGCAGTCTTGCATCACCATCGATATTTGCATCAAACTACTCAGCTGACTATGAAGAAATTGTCAATTTTGTTCAAAGTCACACCAAATGTTCAGATTCAACTTGCCTTCGCAAGAAAGGAACATCTCTTCAATGTCACTATGTTTTTCCATATGAGCTGCAAGCTACTTCTTCATTATTCATTGATCAAAATGGATAGAAAACCTACAATCTTGCAAGAAATGATCCTCTTCTAAATATTCACAACCCTACCATGCTTTCAATATGGAGGGCTAATGTTGATTGCCAACATGTTCTTTGTAAACATGCTTTCATCAAATACATTTCAAAGTATGCATCAAAAGTAGAGCCAAAATTAGAAACCTATCATGTCATTCTATCTCGACTTGCACATGCTGCACCAAGTGAAAGCCCCATTCTTCAGCCAATCAAACAATTTCTTGCACAAACAGTTGAAGAAAGAGACATTAGTGCACAAGAGACGTGTCACATGCTGCAAAAAATTCCCCTTGTTCTTTGTAGTCGTCACTTATTTTCCCTAAACATGAGCCAAACTGTCTTCCGCCATGTTTCTATTGACACTAATAACACCCCTGCAACACCCCCCTTCATTTTTGCTTACATGCAAAGACCCATTTCTATTGAGAATCTAACTCTACTTGAAGCTGCTTGTTGTTGGTCTTTCTCTCCTAATAGGAAAAAAAATCCATGGAAACAAAACTTTTGTGACAAAATTGTTAGAATCTATCCACATTTCACTTCCATTCCTCCCTCTGATTCTTCATCTTTTGAACCATTTTGTTGGAGAAAAATTCTTCTATACAAACCTTTTTGGTCTATTCCTCATGATATTGGAACCACAACTTTTGAAATTATTTCTCATTGGCATCAGATTAAAGGCACATATGTTGTGTGGCATATTTAACGTACATAAGAAGAACCCTCTACACCTCTATCTGATGGTTCAAACTCTGATGTTATTACGTTTCCGTTGTCCCATACCATGGATGAATGGGAACTTCTATCTCAAATGAGACCAGGCAATCAAATCGAAGTTAATGACCTTGAAATGCCTGGCCATCGTGAATTTGACAAAAATCACAATTGGTCACAGAACAATATATGCACCGAATTGCATGAGACAACAACATCATTCATTGAGGCGAATCGCTTGTCCATTCAACTACATGAATATATCTCGTACTTCTCCAATTCTCCTCATTCCTTGTCTCCCACAAAACGCATAGAATTTGATCTTGTCATGTCCCATTTCAGTAACAGTACATATGCTCAGCCGCTAAAACTGGTTATTCAAGGTACTGCAGGAATTGGAAAATCTTACATCATATCTTGCCTCAAATTTGCACTTCAAATTGCATCTGAACAAAATGCCTACCCACTTCTTCTCCTTGCTCCAACTGGTGTTGCTGCTTTTAACATACATGCATCTACAATACATTCTGCTCTTCGAATATCCATTGGTGAAATGCACCCTCTTGAACTCCAATCCCTTTCAAAACTTCAAGAAGAACTTTGCCATATTTGCTATATTCTCATAAATGGAATGAGCTTTATTGGTCCAAAAATGTTGACTCAAATTGATGCACGCTTACATCAAGCTTTCCCCTTGCAATCTACAATCCCATTTAGTGGTTGTTCCATAATTATTCTTGGCGACTTTGGACAATTACCTCCTGTAAAAGACATCCCCATGTATGCAGGCTCATCTGTTGGAACTGTTGTTTGGCGTACATTTGATACTTCTATTACGTTTGAAACAATTTTTCGACAAGCTGGAAATAGTGCTTCTCAAATTGCCTTTCGGCAACTCTTGCTAAACCTTCGAAATGCAACACCAACTGTTGAATATTGGGCACTCCTAATAACAAGAACAACCTCATGCCTTTCATTTGTTGAAAATTATTCATTTGAACAATCTATCCATTTGTATCGCAGAAATAGCTCTGTTGCACTGCACAACAAACACATGTTGAAACAGCTTAATATGCCGATTGCACATTGCTTTGTAGAACAACGGAACCAAAATTCCCATTAGTCTATTGATGATGAACAACTACCATTAAAGGTCCTTCTTGCTGTTGGTCAACTAGTCATGTTAATTGCTAATTTATGGGTTCAAGCAGGACTTGTTAACGGCTCACTTAGGAAAGTCATTCATATTGTTTACAAGTTAAATGAGATACCTCCTACCTTACCATCGTTTGTTGTTGTCGAATTTGTGCATTACAAAGGACCCTTATGGGATTCTTCTAATCCTACTTATGTTCCAATATCTCCAATAACAAGAGGATCCCATAGACAAATACCACTTCGAATGGCATGGGGTTTAACAATTCATAAATCCTAAGGTATGACCCTAAAAAATGTAACAATAGATATTGGAAACATTAACAGACAAGGACTTACATTCATTGCAATATCAAGTGTTACATCTATTTCAGGCCTACGCATTTCTCCACCTTTCTCTTTTTCTAGATACTCTTGAATGCAAGGCAATCGATATGTTGAACGTAGAAAACACGAGGAAAGCTTACTTGCTTCAAAGTCTTTGAAACCACTTTCTGCTTGAATCTCCTCATTGTCTGCTGTATAGATGTACTATTTTTATTTGGTCACTTGTTTATGTAAAATATGTATTTTTTTTTGACTTATAGTGAATTCAACAATATACATATATACTTCATTACATTTTTTATTATTTATTTATTTCTGGTTTATAAATAAATTAATTACTGAATCTCAGTTAATCAATGAAATAAATAAAGACAGTTCATAAAAATAGTTCATAGAAATAGATAAAGACAGTTCATAAAATAAATTTCATGAGACTTTATCAATGCATTTAGAAGTAACAGAGATAAATCAAAGATAAAAAAACACATTAATTGATTGCAAATGAATCACAGTATTATCTGATAATTTGGAACAAAGAGGCCAACATCTGTCAAAGAAATTCAATAGATAAGTACAAGAGATATGGAACTGTAACACTGTTTTTTTTTCCAGAAATTCATGCAATAAATTACACAAACCTTTACAAAGACAGAAGTATTGTTCAATCCCTTGCATCAATCTCCCCTCTCCAAAAGTTCCAAAGGCCTCATAAATTAGAGATCATGACTTAAATAATTATTACAATCAAAGGAATCCCCCCTAAAGGGGATCAAAACTAACAAAGCTAATATCCTAAGAAATCTCTCCAAATCTTCCAAATTCATAGCAACTCCTCAATATCGGGGTAATTAGCAGATTCAATGCCAACTTGAGCATTACACCTATGATCTTCAAGCTCATTCTTAGCCAATTTATGCCATAATCGGATGAAGATATGAATCTTCCCTTCCATTACGAATGGTTGCTTGATCAACCGCTCCAGATCGTGTATACTGATGCAATAAAGTCCCTTGATTTTCTCTTCTTCTTCATCCCTGCGTTGCTCAACTTACTCGATCACCAAGCCGAGCGGACAATATTTTTTAGTAAGGACCATGCTAGGAAAAGACAAGTCAATCATGATATTATCAACTACATACCATCTCCTGCAACAAATATCTTGTGCTCTTTTAATAGATTCACCTACTGTTTATTCTAGGTCTTCCCAGGTTCTCATAATAGCTCTAAATTTCTTTAACTGAAACTTAGAAAGAAAAGTAATATTCTCAGGCTTATCTTTCATATATATTTTCCAATCAACCACTTCATCATAGGCCTTAGAAGACTCTTTTCTCTTCTCCACCAAGTCTTCGAGAACAACAGACATTTTATCAAACACTGTGTGAGTTTCAAAGATACTATCTAAAGTTTTGAATAACTCACAGAACAAACAATAGTGTTCCCTGTTGATTTTGATAGCAAGTTCTTTGAATTCTTCTTTTGAAAATTTAGAAAATGGGGATGAAGCTGCACTTGCAGTTGCATCTTCAATCTCTTTTACTAACAATTCAACCTTCTGAGCCAGAGTGATATTAACAGTCCTTTCCCATTGCAGTTCTCCACTGAGGGCAACATTCATCTCTTGAAGTTCATCACACCTGTTCTCATGTTGCCTTTTAAGCTACACCAGTTCCTCTTTTAGTCTAATAATTTCTACTTTCTGCTTATCAAACTCCCGGTTCAAAGTGTTCACAGCATCAAAGTTGGCTCCTATAAAAGCCCCTAAGATAGATGCAGCATCAATGGCATATTCCTGCGAATCACTTGATCGCTGAGTCCACACCACCTTACTTACATCAGACATATCCATATCACCCTAGTCCCGGTTCCTTTTCCTACCTTTCCTCACCATTGATCTATCAGTTTTGTTGTATTGATATTCTCCTAGAGATACCACAAAATCTTCATTGAATTCTTCCCTTACCTCATTAATGGGGGGTATAATGATGCCATTAGATATCACAGAAGTAGTTTGAGTTGTGGTGACAGAAGGGATAGTCATATTAATAGGGGAAGTAGATGGAGAAAGGTTCATATTCTGAGCAGGAATGCTTTCATGAGTTGATAGGATGTTAGGAATTGTAGTCTCAATTGATGAAACTTGCACAGTAGAGATCTTAGATGGTGATGATGAGATTGCTGAAGTTTCCTCATCTACTGATAAAGACACTGAACTGATTGAAGGGATATGCAATGGAGTATTGACAACTATAGATACATCAGATGTAGGAATATGTATATCTATAGAAATAGGTATCATAGATTCAAGTAGACACGTAGCATCCTTATAAAGCTGATTCATGAAAGGTGTTACATAAGAACCATTAGATAATGAGGATAATGCTATTATAGATGAAAGAAGCATTGCAGAAGAAGAGGGGGAAGAATGACTTGAAGTTTGAGATGGAGGAAGAGAGGATGAAATATTACCATTGCTACCATTGGTGATATTTTGGAAATCATTACTTGTCTCAATAGTAACAAGCACATGAGAACTTCTTCCCTCCTCTTCCTCTAAATGAGTTAGGTCAATAATAGGAATAGGAATGAAGATATTTATCTTCTTAACAGGTTTGTACTCAACCTAAGTCTTTTCAGGTTGAGTCTTTCCAACCATAGTAGCTACCTGGACAGTTTCAGCTACCTGAGATGTTGCAACTTCTTGTGTATCTAGTGCTGAACTCAACCTGTTCAGTGCCTGTTTTATCTGCTCTGAAGTTTGCAAATAGTCTTTAACCTGCTATTCCATAGATGTTTGGGGAATTTCTATCATGGGGGATTTCCCTTTATACAAGCCCAAGTTGGTTTCTACAGATGCAGTTTTAGATGCCAGAGCCTCTTTTACTGCAGCTCGAGCTTCCTTTTCTTCTTTGTCTTTTGTCATCCTTTCCAAGATGTCCAATTCCATAGACCTGAAATGTTTTACCCTATCCCTAATCTCTTTTTGGTACTGCAGAATATGGATTTACTCTTATTTGCTTTTCACCCTTGCCAAAACTTCAGAAAATGTATCCACTCCCTGATAAATAAAATCATCAGGAGTTTCCTCATGAACATAACCGGCTTTAAAATGATTTCGCTTTAGGTGTAAATCAACAATGCCTTTAGGATCATGCTGTATTTTTCATGAAAAACCAAGTTTAAGAGACATGATATGGTCACTCAGCTCCAATTCCCAAGTAAAAGAGGGAACGCTCAAGGATCCAAGTGTAATAGGAAACCTGGGCCAAACTCTTATCTTTGGTGCAACACATTTCTTGTAGATTCCTTCTGTAACTATCTGAAATGAGATCTCTTCTAATACCAACCTATCTAGTATGACTTTAGGCAACATGTGAGCTGCGTTACTGCCATAAACCCTCATGTAGGTGAAACATTCACCCACATACCAGTCTCCCATTGTGGCTATGAGAGCTTTTTCTTTTGGTGAGAAATCAGTGGCTTCTTTGTTGAAAATCAGGAAATATACTCGGCCAAGGAAACTTTCACATATATCATAAAACCTAACCACATAGTTTCAACCCCAAAGCTCAGAATGATAAATATGTACAGGTGGGGCCGGTAATTCCCAACTCCATCCCAAATTAGGGTAAAAAAAATCATCACAGAAAACATCCACAATGAAGGCAGTGAGATAAAAGTTGGGGTTTTTCTTAGCAGTTGCTTTCTGGAACTCTTGAATAGTGTTTTTAAGTTCCAGTGAAAAAATTGAGGCCCAAGGGAAAGCTTCACCTGTGGTAATAATGTGATGAGCGATCAGAGCCCATTCCTATTTGAAGAACGAACAGTTGGGAAGGCCATAAAACCCTGCACAACATCACGGCTAACATGGAATAAGGTTCTTTGAACCACTCGATAGGGTATAATTGGTCTTTGTTCTTGGAAAATTTATGAGGTTCAGTCATCCAAGATTTAATAATTTGGTCGAAATTGAATTTGGATTTGGCAATGTTAACAAAATCTGCATCTAGAAGCTGGGTAGAAGGTTTAAGAGCATAAATCTTGACAAAAGTTTCTGAGCGGAAATTGGCTAGCTGAGACCTAGTACTGGTATTGAAAGAATGGTCTTTCACATTAGTGTGGTCAATAATCCATCACACAACATCATTATAAGGTGGGATGGGTGGTCTGGAAGCGATCATATGCAAGCCAAAATCTCTAATTCTCTCATAAACCGTTTGGTCAGTCTGGAAATCTGAGAGGTCGTTGTTATCGAAAATTGAGTAAACCCTGGGCCAGTCTAAATGATAAGTTTCAGTGACACAACTGCTAGCATCAGAAAAGACACCAAAATTCGGGTCTCTGGTGAACATATCCTTCTGGAGGTTTTTACTCCTGGTGATTCTGGGGGTTTTGGATGTCGCCATGTGTCGTTTTTTGAATATTTATACCAGAAGTTAAAAACCGAATTATACAGTAAGCACAGTAATCAATTCAAAATGCAAGACAACAACCTGGTAACCAACCTAAAACTGCAGTAATCACTGTTGGAGTTGCTAGGTAAAATCTGGAGGTAAAAATCACACAGCAGAGCAAATTACAGCAGTAAAAACAGTGAAAAATCATAAATCAAAACTATCATATTTATAATTCCCGAGAAATAATAGAGACCGTTAGATGAGGGTAAAAATAAAAAGAACAGTCAGGATCAGCTTTACGGGATGCGAGATCAAAACAAAATTTGCAAGTTTATTAATTGTTCCGCAACCCGCATTCCACAACTTGCAGGTTGCAGGATACAGAAACACAAAATAACACAAACTTTATTCAATTAGCTTTGCATCCTGCATCCCACAATGTGCGGAATGCGAGTTGCGGAGTTCCTATTATTTTCATTTGGTTTGTGTTTGCCCACAGCCCGCATCCTGCAAAATAGCACAAATTTTATTCAATTAGCTTTGCATCCCGCATTCCGCCTTTTGTGAGATGCGAGTTGCGGGCAAACACAAACCAAACGAAAATAGTAGGAACTCCGCAACCCACATTCCGCACATTGCAGGATGCGGGATGCAGAGCTAATTGAATAAAGTTTGTGCTATTTTGCATTTATGCATCCTGCAACCCACAAGTTGCGAAATGCAGGTTGCGGAACAATTAATAAACTTGCAAATTTTGTTTGATCTCACATCCCGCAAAGCTGATCCTGACCGTTCTTTTTCTTTTTACCCTCATCTGACGGTATCTATTATTTCTCAGGAATTATAAATATGATAGTTTTGATTTATGATTAAAATTAACACATAAAAACTCTCTCGCACTCGCATTTGCGGGATGCAGGATGTGGGTTTGAAAAATGAAATATCAAATGAAAGGTTTCCCGCACTCCACAAGTTGGAGATTTGCGGGATGCAGGATGTTAAAACAATCCAAACAAAAATTCATCATTCTGCATTCAAAATTTGGGCTCCTGTGTCATAATAACATGGGATTTGTTGTACTTACAACAATACCTCACATAGCCATGCTAGAGGCCATTCTATTTAAATCATTGCACCAAGTTACCCGTGTCAATTGCTTTAAAATATCCAAGTAACATGTATAACATGAAAATTTGATGTCCCATGTCTATTATCAAATCAAAAGAGCAACCAAAGGAAATAAAATGCACCCAAATCCATGTTCACCAGATCAAGAGGTTTGCAGTTCAGTTTGTATATCTCTTTTAATTCTCAACGGATTCTAAGCTGGGTGAGATCGATTAACATGAATCTGTGCTACTAGTGAACTTAGAAAACTACTATGCTAGGTATACTTTATATTATTTCATGATGAGGTATATATATATATAAATTAAAAGTAATTAAATAAACACTAAACTTAAATAATAATAAAAATTAGATATAAATATGTAGAAATTTCATAAACTCTTAAAAAAATCAATCTCATTATTTATAATACTTTGAAAAAATTATAATGATTTTATACATGAGCATGTGGGAATTTCATAAACTTTAAAAAATAAATCAATCACATTATTTAGAATAATTTTAAAAAAATGAAATGGTTTTATTGCAACAGTTTGACTGATATTTGTAATGATATTTTAAAGACAGTCTATGTCACCGATGATTATGACCTTCCATCTTCCATCCATACACAGTTGAAAGCAAGGGACAAAAACCCATGAGAGCATGTCATTTAAAACATATAGAATAAAAAATTAAATTGAATAAAAGACTCGAATGGATTTGCATAAATTAACAAATTAACATATGTATTATCGAATTTACTGTGTATTCATTTGTAGAAATAGATACAGATTTTAATAAAATAAGCTCTATTAAAATCCTATCAGTGCATGAGTCACTAACAAGGCTGTGAATAAATGTACTAATTGATCACAAAATACTAACAGTAATATTGAATCATCTGAAACAAGAAAACTCATTATTCATTAAGGAAACTTAATCAAATAAACAAAAAGAGACATGAAAAAATATCATTACTGTATTAAATAGATTTGCACAAAATTACAAAACCTCAATTAAACAGAGGTATTTCCAAAGTCTTGTCCATATTGTTTCCTTCCAAAAAGTTGTTATTACATGTGAAACCCACCCTTTAAATAATTATTACAAAAAGTAGATTTCCATCAATGTATGATTGACAAATCTAAATAAAACTAATATCCAAGGAAATCCCGCCATCTACTCTAAATCCCTAGAAATTCCTCAATGATGGGATAGTTAGCCGATTCAAAACCAAGTTGAACATCACATCTACAATTCTCCATTTTGTTTTTAGCTAACTTATGCCAGATGCGAATGTAAATGTGGACCTTGCCCTCAATAGCCAACAGTTGTCTGATTAAGTGATCGACATCCTCAATCATTATATGATTGAGCCCTTGGATTTTCTCACTTGCTTCATCTCTCTGTCGTTCAACCTGCTCGATCATCAATTTTGGAGGATAGGCATTTTCAATAAAATTTACTGTGGGAAAAAACAAAGCCTCCATGATACTGTCAACAACATACCATCTTCTTCCACACACAACTTGTGCCTTTTTTATAGTCTCATCGACCATCTCATTAAGATCAAACCAAGCACGGAGTACTGCTCTGAATTTCTTTAGCTGAAAGCTGCTAAGGATGATAATGTTTTCTAGTTTTCCCTTCCTGTACCTTTTCTAGTCTACAATCTCATCCAAAGCCTTTGAAGCTTTCTCCCTCTTTTCCACATGATCTTCATGTACAACGACAATATGACCAAAAGCAATATAAGTTTCATAAATATCATTTAAACTGTGAAACAACTCAGTTATTAACTCATAATGGTCCTCATTTATCTTGATAGCTAACTTCTTAAATTCTTCTTGTGAAAACCTGCAGAACAAAGAGGAAGCTGCACTTGCAGTTGCATCTTCACATTGATTTTCAAGTGAAGCTATCCTTTGTCTAAAGGAAACATTTGAGATCTTCTCATTTTGCAGCTCAACCTGAATAAAGGCACTTTTGACCTGTAGTTCATTGTACTTATCCTCATATGTCTTCATAAGATCAGCAACATGAGTCTCACGTTCCCTTTTACTCTTCTCAAGTTCTTCCTTCAACTGGGTTATCTCTTCTTTCCTCCTATCAAACTCCCTATTTAAATTGCTAACAACATGGATATTGACACCTATGAATGCACCCAAAGTAGCAGCTGTATCTGCTGCATCTACCTGTGGGTCACCAGACTATTGAGTCCAAAGTATTTGGTCAGAAACAGATACTTCCATCCCAATCTACCCCTCTTTTTTCCCTTTCTAATCACTGATTTATTAGGTTTGCTATAATAATATTCTCCAAGAGAGACAACAATCTCTTCATCAAATTCATCTCTTGGATCAATGGATCCATATGTGCTAATCACTGTAGACACTAAATAGGATGCTTGAGTAATGATAGGAGAGGGCATGGTCATGGTAATGTGAGTACTCAAAGGAGATATGTTTTGAACATGGCTTATTTCATAGATGGAAGACAAGAGTATCATTGAAGATTTGAAAGATGGAAAATGCAGATTGACAGCTGCAAGTGGTGACGAAGACAGTAAATCCTCTTTAGTACTAGATGATGTTGACAAAGTAACTAAGGGTACATCTACAAGAATCTTGAAAATTGGTGCTTGCAAATTGCTTTGAATAGGGAATATTTCAGGAATAGAAGAGAGTAGTGCGGTTGAAGATTACGAAGATGACAAGCTAAAAGTGGTGACGAAGACACCAACAACTTTTCAGTACCATATAGTGTTGATGGAGTAACTGCTGATACCTCTAGGGGAATCTTTACAATTGGTGCTTCTGAAATGTTTTGAACAGAATCTATTTGAACAATTGAAGATGAGAGCGGGGTTGAAGATTCAGAATATGGAAAGTGGATATTGACAGATGAAAGTGGTGAAAAAGACATCAAAAGATTTTCACTACGAGACAATCTTGACAGAGTAACTGACGTTAGGTGTAAGGGAATCTTGAAAATTGGTGCTTCTAAAATAATAGGTAGTGAAATGGGGATTTGCATAATATTAGATATGACATATTCAGGTGTAGATATCATATCCTGATACAATTCAGACAGTGCAGGTGATATGCGTCCTCCTCCAGGCAAGGTAGATAAAGTATGGATGGATGGAAGGAGAAATGCTGAATACGAACACATAGACACAAATGAATATTATGAAACTGTAGAAACAGGTATAGAATCTTTCTTACCATCACCATCCAACAAATCTATTAATGATTGCAAATATTGATCCACCTCTTCAACGAAAGGTGCAGAGGCTGTCACCTCTTCTTCTAAATATGAATCAACCAAATCGATAATAGGACCTATGGAGGACGAAGCTTTCACCTTCAATCTTCTGAATGATTTTTTTTCAACTATTTCTTCAGTGTCACTTGGTTGACTGACTGCAGCAAATCATCGGGATATCAATAACAGTAACAGGAGTTGAAACTACCTGAGTATTTCGCACAGAGGTCATTATTGCCAGCTTCTCTTTTGACTATGTTGACATAATTATTAAGGCTTTGACCTTCTCCCTAACTGGTACCTCTGGAAGGTCTCCCATTAGACCTTTTCCCTTGTCTCTGTCCGCAAAAATTGCCACTGATGAATTCTTTTTTGCATCAACTTCCTTTTGTTCTCCGTCCTTTCTTACTTTCTCCAAAACATCAATCTGCAACACCCTGTAACACGGAATCCTCTCTTTCAGTTCCTTTTGATGCTACAAGATGTGGGCTTCCTCATCCTTGCTTTTGGCTCTCCCCAACACTTCAGAAAATGTACTAACACCCTGATAAATAGAATCGTCAGGAATTTCCTCATGCACATAATTAATTTTGATATGATACTGCTTAAAGTGGGCATCAAGGCATCCCTTGGGATCATGTTTTCTGTTGGTGGAAAAACCAAGCTTCAAAGACTATATTTGTTCACCTAATACTGTAGCCTAGGTTGAAGTTGGAATAACCAGTGATCCAAGGTGCAAAGGGAATTTGGGACAAGCTTTTTTCTTAGGGCCAATCAGCTTCCTGTAAACCCCATCATTAACAGTTTGGAAAGCCACTTCTTCTAGAACCAACCTGTGAGGGACAATTCTGGGAAGCATATGAACAGTGTTGCTACCCCAAATTCTGATTTACGAAAAATTATTGCCAACATACCAGTCACCCTTTGTACCAATCAAACCTGTGGCTTCAGGTGAAAATGTAGGAGCTTCCTTCTTGAATATTAAAAATTATATGGTGTCAAAGAAGTATTGACATATATAATAGAACCTGGGTGAATAGTTAGTATCCCACAGTTCTAAATAATAAATGGGCACCGAGGGAGCCAGAAAACTCCACTTCCATCCCAAATTAGGATATTCAAACTCAACGCACAATATATCATAAATGAAGGTTGAAAAGAAGAAATTGGGTTTCTTTCTAGCAGTGGCCTTCTGGTACTCTTGGATAGAAATTTTGAGTTCTAGCGACAACATAGATTCCCATGGGAAACAATCACCAATTACTAAAACATGATGAGATACTGGAGCCCATTCAGTCTTGAACACAGAACAATTAGGAAGGACATACAGTCTGGATAACATAGTTGCGAATAAGGAATAAGGTTCTTTGAACCAGGTAACAGGGTAAAGCTCGTCAGACCTCTTCAAGAATTTACTAGGTTGGTGCATCCATAATTTTAACATTTCTTCGAAATTGAACCTACTTTTGGAGGTTTGTGCAAACTCTGTAGTAAGGGATTTTCTTATCAGTTTAAGGGCATAAGCCTTTGTAAATACCTCGAGACAAAAATTGGCTATCTCTAACCCTCTACTATTGTTCAAACAATGGGATTTCGGGTCCGCTTGTTCTACTATCCATTTGACTGCATCATTGTACGGGAGGATAGTAGGTCTAGCAGCAAGAGAATGAAGTCCATAATCCCTGATTCTTTCGTAGGCCAACTAGTTGTCTTGAATATCATAAAATTTGTCATTGTCAAAAATTTCATAAAACCTAGACCATTCAATTTGGTAAGTTTCAGTGATTCTACCACTGGTATCTGAGAAAATACCAAAGTTCGGATCCTTGGTGAACATATCCTTTTCCAGGTTTTTGCAGCGAGTAGATCTTGCCATTGTTGCAAATTGGAAAAACTGTGTTTAAAAGAAAAAACAACGTGAAGTGGAAATTAAAACTAATTCAAGATTGACTATAGTAATAAATTTAATGAAGAAATGACCAAAATACTAACCTATAATCGAATTAGACTGTGATAAAATTACCTGGTAAAATTAATGCAGAGCAATAATTCACGCACCGCAGCAATGCACAACAATAAAAAAGTGGTAAATAAAGTGTAAAAGACCATCCTATATATATGTTTTTACACACATCATCTTGCAATTTACCGCGAAGACAAAATACATCAGGATTAGCTTTGCAGGATGCGGGATCAAAAAAAAATTGCAAGTTTATTACTTGTTCCACAACCCGCATTTCGCAACTTGCGGGTTACGGGATGTGGGAACACAAAATAGTACAAACTTGATTCAATTAGCTCCGCAGCCCACAATTCCACATTTTGCAGTCTGTGGGTTGTGGGAAGACACAAACCAAACAAAAATAATAGGAACTCCGCAACCCGCATTCCACACATTGCAGGATGCGGGATGCGAGTTGATTAAAATTAACACATATAAAAACTCTCCCGCACCCCCCATTTGTGGGATGCAGGATGTGGGTTTGAAAAATGAAATATCAAATGAAAGGTTTGCCACAATCCGCAAGTTGTGGATTTGCGGGTTGCGGGATGTTAAAACAATCCAAACAAAAAATCATGATTCTGCATTCAAAACAAAGAAATCAAACATAAATTTTTGGAAATTGGGTAAGTTAAGGTATCCCAATAATCAAATAAAATCTTAATAAAACCCTTTAAGATTTACGAAGAATCTTACCAAGTGATATTCGTATGTAAAATTTGGGCTCCTGTATCATAATGACATGGGATCTATTGTACTTACACATTGGTAGTTCTAGAAGAGACACATTGGTAAGTTTTAAAGTTTTATAACCCCTGCTTGTAACATATTTCATGAAAAAACACCTCCCTAATAACTACCCAACTGTTGTAATCTCATAGATCACATAAGGCACCAATAATACACACTAAACCATATATAAATCTTACACAGAGACAAAAGATAAGAACAGATAGAATGAAAACAGATTATATTAATACAATGAGTCCATACAATGCAGAGAACTAAACTGAGTTCTCGTCTGGCTCAACAGCCTAATATATATGATTTACAGAACAGTTACAAAATAACTACCTATCGGTTCGGTGAACTGACGCAACCTTAGATGGCCGACCTAATCTCTTATTTTAGTCGTCCCATCGACTTAGTCGGCTGATCGACTAAGTCGGCTCATCGACTTAGTCGGCTGATCGACTAAGTTGGATGATCGACTAAGTCGGCTCATCGACTTAGTCGGCTGATTGACTAAGTTGGATGATCGACTAAGTCGGCTCATCGACTTAGTCGGCTGATCGATTAAGTCGGTCCTCGTTCAAGTCGACTTATCGACTTTCTCCTTCTACATATTCCCCATGAACAAAACTTTTCTTCGTCCCAAAGAAACAGGGAGGTACAAAAATTTCTTTGTTGGTCTTTCAAAATTTTACTGTGGTGGACTGTGAAGTCGGATGGTTGGTCATTTCTGTACACAGACTTCAACAATGGCTGGCACTGTGATGGTGAGGTGATGTTGGAAATCTATCCAACTCTGCAAAGCTTTCTGGATATCGATGGTCAGTGTGGTTAAGCTTGACAATACCGACATCTTCTCCGAGATGGGGACTTCGGCTATCCTTTCCATGTTGGGGCCCATGAACTGGTTCTGCTCCTATGTAGTCTCGATAAGTCATTTCATCTATGGGCAGATGATGTCGAATTTCTCTAATTCGGGGAGAGCTTATTGCACCCACTGATGTGCTTCCCATTCCAGTTTCTACAGTTTGGTGGTTTCCAACACTATCTGATCTTCTATTGTTGGTCTAAGTGCTGCCTCCATGGTTTTTCTGCTCTCCAATGCCTAAATCCCTTGCCGAGTCTGTCATGTCTACTGATAAACTTTCCCATAGTGAGTAGGCCAGTCTCTTAGTACTTCTTCGGTTATGACAGACTCCTCCATATGGTCCTGCAATACTTTGTATGCTTCTGAAAATGCAGTGTGCTATGCTAGTAGGTGTCTAGCAGTTTCCTCTTTCTGTTCCTCCTTAGTTTCCTGAATGTCCACTTTGAGGTTTGACACCATGCTCTGGAATAGCTGATATGCTCTTTCAAGAGGTCTATCTGTGTCGATCTTGATGGGGCCTAGCAGGACAGACTGGGCCAAATTTCTGCATCTGTCGAGAAACTCGATCTGTTCTGTGTGTTTGGCCTGAAGTTCTTTACTTTTTCTTGCACTCCTCGTCTTTGCTTTGCTCGCTAGGGTTTTGAGGAGTTGTCCCATATCTGTGTCATTTAAGGAACTTGCGTCCCTCAAGCTAATTTGGATTTTGGGAGACTTCCCATGATGCTCCTTCCTTTTCTTGTGCTTTCCTGCTTCTGTCTCCTGTGTACTTGCAACAGTTGATCTAGGATCTTGGGTTTGTGGGTTAGAAGCTGATGGTTTGTCTGATTGGGGAGGTGGGATGGCAGCTACCTCTGGTTGTGTCGATGTAATTGGTTGTGGTGGGCCTGTCTCTGACTCAGGGGGTGGTGGTGGTGGTGGAGATGGTGGTGGCGGTGGTGATGGAGTGGGTGAATGGTCGGGGGTGATGGGTTTGGGGGAAGTATGGTGTGGATTTACGTCAGAAGTCATGTCTTCTCCCATCGGTGTAGTGGCTGGTAGGCCAGCTTGGGGTAAGGGGTTGGCCGGGTCAATAGTAGATGTCACAAGTCCAGTCACGTGGCCTCCCTTATCAGATTGTCATTGGAAGGTCGACGTGATGGTTGCAAATACTAGGGGTTGTGTGCCCTTACTTGTATAGATGGGATCCTGGGTGGAAATCTTCTGAGCCGACTGAAAGAGCGCAGGCAATGTCTCGAAGAAAGCTTGTAATTCAGTGTCTTTGTCAAATTTTGCTTTTACCATCTCCGGCATTGCGCTTTTGTATAAGTCAAGGGGGCTGACCGACTGTTGTGCCGGTGCTTGTTCCTCGATTATTTGTGTCGGTGATGGGAGTCGAGGGGTAGACACAAGATTGACGACATTTTTAGACATCGTCGTAGTTTTTGCTTTCTTCGGTTGACCTGGTTGTGCTCCTGCTTCAACGAAGCGCTGGAACTGGGTTTCGACCGGTACTTTGTTTGCGGCGGCATCCTCTATAATGTCAAGGGCCATAGCTGCCAGTTCCTCTTCATCATCTGATGATTCGACAATGATAAGTTTGCGCTTACCTTTACCCTTTTGTTGTTCTTGTGTTTTTAGTTTCTTCCTAGCTGTTGCTATTTCATTGGCGAGTTTTTGAATGATGCCTTTTGTAACTGCATACTCAGGGTTGTCTGGTTCGACTATGCCTGTCGATGCCTGAGTCAGGACGACACTTACTGGAACCAGAGGAGTTGTGTTCTGTTGTGGTTGTGGCTTTGGTTTTGTAGGTTGTGGGTCTGCTTTCTTTGCAGTCGGAGGTTTGATAGTTATCTGTAGTCGACCAGTGTGTTCGACCGGTGTGTCCTCCGACACAAATGTGCTAATGTAGAGGTTGAGCTCATAGTCTTCCTCCTTTTCTTGGTCGGTGAGTGGCTCCTCGATCGAGAAGTTGATCTGTTTGGCTACTACTAGTACTTGTATCTTCGTCTTAGCCGGTCGATATAATTCTCAGAAGATCTGGTCGAGAGACGGATAGTAGTCGATGGATTTGGCGTTGGAGGCCTCGCCTTGCATGTACCACACCGAGGTATGGTCGAGCTCCAACTGGATGTGGGAATTCACAGGTAGATTTCACCAGATGTTTTGAGGCACCCTCCATCTAGTCGTGTGAACTTTCAGTTGTTGGAACCAATTCTCCAGGAATACTTTTCCCTGCTCTAGTTCATGCAGGGTTCCTCTCTGGGAGAAAGGTTTAAACCTCCACATGTCAAACCTCGACGATTCCCGAAAGACTGGGCTTCCTTCTGGGCAAATGTGGTACATAACGATCCATAAGATGAGGGAGGGGAACTTGATGATTCCCCCCATTTCTTAGCATCGCTTACAGACAGTTTTTACCATGTTGGTGACATAATCCCCCCATCTGTAGAGTCGTCCGTCGGTGGCAATAGTGTCGACGGCTTCCAGCATTTCTAACTTGAGGTCGTTGCCTTGACCTGCTAATGTGAGTATGATTGCAATTATCTTGGCCATAATATATGGTGTTCAAGTTGTGATTTGGCCGATCATCAACCCTTTTGAGTTTTTTTCCAGAAGGTGATCCTGTAAGCTCTTCGACCAGTCCTACTTTAATTTCGACTGGTACAGGGTCTCCTTTATTAGATAGGCCAGTCAGTTTGGAGATGACATCTCTAGAAATGTCGATCGGCTCATCAAAGTAGAACCGACCATTGTGATAGCGACTGATGATGAATTTCACAGCAGCTTCCTTCGTGCCACCAAAGCTAGCCATCAGCGGTGCATTGGTGTAGCCAAAGAGAGTGTTGCGTTGGATTTTCTATGTTGCTTGAGTGGCCTTTTTGTCGACAAAGGTCCACTCTTGGATCTGGGCCCATAGTTTCTGCCATGGGCCTTCCTGTACTTTGGCATTTTTAATGTTCTTCAGCCTACGGACCAAAGGTGTATCCACAGCTTGTATCTCTTTTGCCTTAGTCGATGCTCTGGTCTGCTTGGGGGCCATTGTGTCTGTTTGGTCGATGTTACTATAGGGTTCTCAGTTTTTGGTCGACTAAGTGTACGGGTGCTTTGTGTGTATAGGTTGCGGTGAGTGAACCTTCGGAAGTCTGGTATTTATAGGCGATGCTGTGTTTGGATGCGGCAATGGATGTATTAATGGCAGACGTGATGTTCCAGACGGAGTATGCGAGTATGATTTAATGGTGACTTGCTTTTAGTGCTCAAGGTCATGAATGCACGATGGGACTATCGAGGTTGTCAGCTAGTGTCGGTGCTGAGAATGGTTAACAGGAATGGTTGATGAAAATGGTCGGGGGTCATGATGTCGGTTGTTGAAATGGTGATTTCCTGTCATGGTTTTGTGTTTGTGGGGTATATTTTTTTTTTTGGAGTTTTTAGTTTTGTATGTATTTTGGTTGCCGGTTATGGTCATTATATATATATATATATATTTTCTATAATGTTTTAGTCGGGCTCCATTAACGAGCTTCCAAAATACTAAGCCCTGTACCGTCCTTAGTCGGACTGATCCGTTGGGGTGTATCTCTTCGACAATGTAAGGTCCCATCCACTTTGTGTGGATTTTCTTAGGTTTTCCTTTGATATGACTATTGTAGAGTAAAGAAAAGTCGCCAACTGCTAGGTTTTTGTTCTTGATGTTGCGGTCGTGCCATGCTTTCTATTGCTGCTTCTGAATTTCTTGGTGTTGCATGGCGATGAGTCGGTGCTCTTCCAGCTTGCTGAGCTGAAGTAGTTGGTCCTTCCTTCCCTATTCAACATCGATATGTAGGATTTTTGCGATAGTAGGCATCTGTTGTCGGAAGTGTAGTGGGACTACTGCTTCTTGTCCGTAGACTAGTTGAAAAGGGGTTTGGTCGGTCAACCGTTTATAGGCTGTTCTGTATGCCCATAAGACTGCAGGTATTTTTTTATCCCAGTCATCCTTGTCAGCATTACATATTTTGGTTAACCCTTTTGTTAATTTTTTATTGAAATATTCAATCGCCCCATTCGACTGAGGATGATATGCTGTACTCCGTCGGTGGTCGATTTGGAACTGGTCGGTCAGGGTTTTGATAGTTTTGTTGATAAAGTGTGTCCCTTGGTCGCTAATCAAGGTTAGTGGGAATCCAAATATAGTGGTGATTTTTTCATAGATAAACTTAGCAGCTATCTCACTTGAACATGTATCGACGAGTTCAACTTCTGCCCACTTAGTGACGTATTCTACTGTAGTAATAATATACCTTGCATTTGATCTTTTTGTTGGGATAGGAAATGGTCCTATGAAGTCTATGGCTCAGATTTCGAATGTGAGACTGGGGTTTAATGATATCAAGGGAATTTTTGTACTAGCCATGGTTTGACCAAGTCATTGACATCTGTCACATCGACTAACAAAACTTTTGCAATCTCTGTGGATCGTCGGCCACCATAATCCTGACTGTTGGATTTTCTTTGCAGTTGTGTCTGCTTGGAAATGTCCTCCTACAGGTCCATAGTGTGCTTCATGCATGATTTGGTCTCGTTCATGTTCAAGTACACACCTTCTGAGGATGTCATCTAATCCCATTTTGTATAAAAATACGTTAATGAGACTGTATGGTGCAAC
The DNA here is from genome assembly GCA_001517045.1 of Pseudotsuga menziesii. Taxonomy (NCBI): domain Eukaryota; kingdom Viridiplantae; phylum Streptophyta; class Pinopsida; order Pinales; family Pinaceae; genus Pseudotsuga; species Pseudotsuga menziesii. The sequence goes on along the minus strand of LPNX010522080.1, from coordinate 286,639 downwards.
CTTGATAGCTAAGATTTGTTTTTTCTTGGTATTCATACCTTCTGGTGCCTGTCCGTTTTCTAAGAACTGAGCTATTTCTTCTAGTTCTGCTGACACTGCTTCTATGCGAAATAAATGTGCATCAGGTAAGTCGTCGATGACTCCGGTCGGTTCCTCTCCCGTGTCTATTCGGGATAGATGGTCGGGCCCGACATTTAGCGTGCCTAGTTGGACAACGACTTCGAACTCAAATTCTTGGAAGAGAAGTAGCCAACGACAAATCCTTCCATGATGGAGTGGTTTATTGACAAGGTACTTCAGGGCTTGATGGTAAGTATAGAATGTGAAGGGGTTGGCTAAAAGGTAATGTCAATACTTTTGGAGGACAAAGACCATACCTAGGGCTTCTCTTTCTGTAGTCGAATAGTTTCTTTCTGCCTTATTTAATTTACGACTGCTGTAAACTATGGGATAATCCATTCCATCATCCCCTGGTTGAGTTAGGATTTCTCCTATTGCTATTCCTGATGCATCGATATGCACATGGAATTTGATCGACCAGTTTGGAAACTTTAGGATGGGGGCTTCGACTAGTTTTCTTTTTAATTTCTTGAATGATATGTGACATTCCTATGTCCAGTTAAACTCTTGATCTTCCTTTAATATTTCTTCGAGAGGATAGGTCATATCTGAATCGTATCTTATAAATTTTCTGTAATATCCTGAATGGCCGAGTAACACCCTGACTTGTTTGGGGTTTACTGGTGGTTTCAGGTCGAGGATAATTTTAATCTTTGCAAAGTCGACCTTGATACCTTCTTTACAGATGATATGCCCTAATAGTATCCATATGGGAGTCATAAATATAAATTTCTTGATGTTTAGGGAGAGTTGAATATGTCGACATCTCTCTAGCATAAGTCTGAGCCATTTGCAATGATCTTTTAAGGTGGATTATATTGTCCAGACATCGAAGTATAATGCCATGGTCTTATATATGTATTCTTGAAATGTTTTGAAAAAAATTCGAGAAAACACTGTAGGTGCATTCTTTAATCCAAAAGGCATAACTTTGTAAGCAAAGGAACCAAATTCACACACAAATGTTGTCTTCTTTTGATCTTCTTCAGCTATTGGTACTTGGTTATAGCCTGAGAATCCATATGTAAATGAGTAGCATTCATGTCCTGCAACTTCATTCAGGATTTCATCGGCATAAGGGGTTGGGAATGGATCTGCCAGTGTTACTTTGTTGAGTTCCCTAAAATCGACACAAATTCTTAACCTGGTCGGGTCATGTTTCTTGGGCTGTACAACCATTGGAATTGCCCATTTTGATTGGTCGATAGGGTGGATGATTCCTGCAGCTAACATGTTATCAATTTCCTTTTTGACTATTTCCTTGTATTTGTGAGCCAGTTTATAAGGTTTTTTCTTAACATGTCGAACATCAGGTTTAGTATCAATTTTCATTTCTCCCATTTCATGGAATAATCCTTTTAGGTCTTTATAGTCCCTGGAAAATACATCCTGGAACTCTCTTAGTAAGTTCACTATCTCTATGGTGTGTTGTTCGTCCCAGTAGTCACCAATGTTTTCTAGTTTTGGTCGATCATCGTTTGAGATGTCGACTTCTTTAGTTTTTACTTTGGCATCTAGCCACTCTGGTGCTTTAGCTTCATTTATCGGTCGAATTCCTTCGTTGAACTGTGAGAATGTGGCAGGGAAGTCAGCTGTAGTCATTCTTTCAGTATCTTGTTTGTCAGTTGTTGCAATTTTCAGGATCGAGCGGATAGGTTTTGTTGTTTCGACGTGGTTGGATTTCCACCTGAAGCTCTTGCCTTCTGTGTTTTCATTTTCTAATTGTAAACGGGTCGGCTGTGGTCGTGACCATGTTCGTAGATTGCTACAGTCCTTTATCTGTCAATGGTCTCGTAAGGGTTTGTTTTCGATCGGTTGGATAAATTGTTTAATTTGCTTTGTTGTCTCAACCAGATTTTCATTTTGAGGTATGAAGTTGAAGTCTTTAATAAAAATTTCCTCGATTTTGTGCCATAAGAAGGTTTCACCTCTAGATTCTTCCATCTTATGCCATTTGTTTGGTAAGTCAGCTAGGGTTGAGGGGAACAAATGTGGCCAGGCTCGCTCATCCTTGTATCCAAGTCTTCTCCACTCATTTTCACAAGTTTTGATATGTTCTTCTGGGTTTTTCCCTTGAGTAAATACATGTATCTGAACTTGCTGGTTTAACTTCTTTCCTCCAAACCTCTCGACAAAGTAATTCGAAGCAGTTGTCCAGGTCTGTAGTTTTGTCTGATGGGTATCCCACCATCTAGCTGCTTGACCTGTAAAAGTTTCAACTAGGCTTTGAAGTCGGCCATGTTCACCAATATTTTTAGATACTTGCTCGATATGCATGACTGGTGATTCCCTCTCCTTATACCTTGGTAGTTGTGTAATATTTAAGTTGGTTGGTTGTAAGGTAGGGCATTCCCTTATTTTCTTTTTGAAGATTTTTGGGACAATGGATACTATGAAGCACTGTTGGGTGGGCTTTTTCTATACTTTTTGTATAGTCCAACACCCTATTCCTTATGTTTCATAATTCTCAATCTCCCAGTCGTACAATTCAACATCTGAGTTATAACCAACTGAGTCTTGGTTACCTAAGTTAAGTTCTCCATGGATGTTTGGTTCTGTGTATTCTACATTGTTGTGGATTTGGTAAAGTTGTCTGACATTGACTTCATCATCAATAGGTTCAGTCCAAGGTTCCCCTTGGGATGAGTGAATGGGTACAATGACCTTTTGACCGTTTCCTTTTAATTTGATTCGTTTCTTGTCCAATGATATGGATGCTTTCATCTTTCTACCCCAAGGTCGACCGACTAGTGTTGGGAAGGAGCTGGCTCCTTCTTTTGGGTCAATGATTTCAAAGTCAACCTTGGTCGAGATTCCTTTGATAGTCGTATCGACATTTTTCCAGACTCCAATGGGTTCAATTAGGCCTTGGTCGGCTAGTTTTAGGTATATGCCTTACTCATAGAGTCGAGGTCGGCCCATCTGTTCCCAAGTGTCGCGAGTCATGATATTTACTTGTGACCTGAAGTCAAGCACTACTTGTCGGACGTGGTAACCTTCGATTTCCAGGTCGACAAGTGGGTCGACATCAGTTTTGTCTTTTTGGTTCAAGTTGCAGATGTTTTTTGTTTGTTTTTCAGGGTTGGTACCTTTTATTTCATGCAATAAGTCAATGAACTGAGATACCGATTTGTCTGTTTGAACGAGTTGGATTAATTGATTTATTGTGTTGGGTCGACTGTTATGTATGTCTTCTTGACGTGCAATGTCTTGAAATACACGGGTTGCTTATTTATATGTTTGTTTTTCATGCCGTGGGTCAGGATAGACATTTGTTTCGTTAATATTACTAATTCGAGGGTTATCAGTTCCTATTTTTGTTCCTTGTCGAGTTACAATATGTAAATTTTTAGTGGTTATTACATCATTTTTTTGCACACAAGACAAGACATTAACATTTTTCTTGGTATTGATTTTTTCTAACATAGTAGGGAAATCCTCAAGCGAGTGATCCCCTACTTCGTAGTGGGTATAGAATTTGAGATCAGTCCTGTCTTTGTATGGACAGTCTGCATACCAGTGACCTTCTTTATAACATATGAAGCACTGGATGGGTCGACACGGGCGTATGTCGCGATTCCCAGGGAAATGACCTCTTCCTCCATAACCTTGGCGTCGATTATCATACCAGCACTCATATTGTCGGCCATCATATCTTTGTCCATTCTGCTCATATGGTGGAGCCAGACGAGAACTCAGTTCAGTTCTCTGCATTGTATGGACTCATTGTAATAATATAATCTGTTTTAATTCTATCTGTTCTTATATTTTGTCTCTGTCTAAGATTTACGTGTATTATTGGTACCTTATGTGATCTGTGAGATTACAACATTGGTTCCATTGCCAGTAGTACATGACTGGAATGTATGCCAACAAATGACACCAGAGCAAGATATTAAGGACTGGTGGAATCATAAAATTGCAAACTATTTGCAGAATTACGCACGAAGGAACAGATTAACAATCGTACAAGAAAAAGAAAAAAAAATCACAGAAACGCATGAGAATTTTGTCGAATCAGTGCCCCAACTTTTGGAGAAATTCCTGGATGAGAAAACCAGACAGGATTAAAGAACAACAGTTGCTGGAAAAACTGATCTACGGAGGTAGAACAAACTTGTCCGAGTGGTTTGAGAAAATCGCCGAAGACTTCTGTGAGGAACAAGTAGTCGAAGACAGAACTTCGGTAGAAACAGTGAAGGATAAATTTTACACAGACCTCGCCAAACAGTTTCTGTGTTCCCTACCAACCTTGTTGTTCAAATTTTTGATCGAGAAAGGAGTAGCACATATCATCAAACCTCGCCCATCACTTCACAAACTACCAACAAACTCTAATTGGGTGGAGAAGCAGAGGAAGTGGGAAAAATTCATTGCCGAAAAGGGGTGGGAATACTTCCTAAGCAAATAGACCGAACTATTCGGGCTTTCTAAAAAGCGTCGGGTAGGCTATGGGGGGGTAGCTAGTCATATGTCGAAGATAGAGTATAGTGGATCCTAGTCGACTAGAATCCAATATCAGTCACCAGTAATGAGAATTCGACTAAGAAGGACCTCAAGAGAATAGTATCCTATGAAAGTATGTCGGACATTCAGAAAATAGAAAGGGGAGAGAGACACCAGAGAAGGGAAGCAAGATGATAAAGGGCCTTAGAGCTGCACAGAGGACAAAACCCTAGGTAGAATGACCAAGAAGAGAATCCGCCAGAGTCGGGTCATGACCGACATGAAGAGGGCGTGGAACAAGAAGCGTCCCCTAAGGAGGAATAATTGTGGATAGAGCAGCCAGAAGCTCTCCAATTAAGAGCTCCCAATGAAGGAACAACCCTCTCCCCATTGAATATGCATACTCGAATACAGACTATTGTCAAAGAAGACCTCCGACTACGAGTTGGTGACTTCAGTATATGGAGTCGACTAGGCGATGAAACGTACCCTGGAAGACACCTTATTATACGTCGACCAGTGGAAGGAAACTGGGTGACGTTTCAAGTGGCAACCTCCATCCAAAGTATCCACTTGCTCTTACCCACACATGAAGGAGTGCCCCCCCCACCAAATACAGCTTTAGAAGAAATTGAACAATCAGAACTACGAATAGATAGTTGCAGTGGACCATCGCCAATAGAAGTCAACATCAAATGACTGCACGTTGACGAAGAATTGACAACCGACGGGAACGCAAGTTCCGTCGACCAGAATTCCGCAGGCACGAATACATCAATAACCCCACCACCCTCATCACCACCCCCACCTCCACCGCCGCCAAATTCTGAGAGCAGTGATAGTGATTCAGACATGGGTCACTGATCGGCTCACATCCACCTATATGAAGGAGATGAAGACCCCAGACTACAATGGTTCGTCTATGAGTCGACCTGGGAAGCCAACCAAGTTACAGATGAAGATATACAAATGGCACAGTTCGCATGAGCCTTAAGGAAAAGGGAATTGACATGGTACATGACCTTTTCGAAAAGAAAACCCAGAGCGACAAAAGCCGAGATTAAGGCGCAATTTTTGTCATTTTCTAAAACTCCAGATGCTAAGCACCTGGTCGTGAACAAGCTTAAAACCACATCCCAAAATCCAGGAGAATCCATCCGCGACTACGATAAGCATTGGAAATACTTACTGAGCCAATTGGATTATGTTATAGACGAACAGTTACTAATCCAGTGGTTTCTTGTAGGGCTATCACAAAAAGTACGTCGACACATCAGTCTGGAGACGTTCAAAACGTACGAGGATGTGCTAATGAAAGCTCTTCAGCTAGAGATGGATGAGGATATACCCGCTTACCCCATGGACCATACATTGGAACAAAAACTCAAGAATGTACAGAAGTCTCTAAAGGAGCTAAGCCTCAAGAATCAGGAGATCTGGTGCACCAAATGCTCAACAAATGGCCACTCGAAAGATAACTGTCAACAAGAATATATTCGACAAGACATCTGATTTGTATAGACCAAATCCTTTTGTGACATTTTCTAGGAACACGGAGATCACTCTACAACAGACTTCTCATTTAACATGAAGAACGGTAAGGCTTCCTGGTGCGCCATCTGTGAAACCAAAATTCATAACACAATTGATTGTCAATTAAACCTAAAGAACCGACAGAACTATCAGGCAGTATACCAAACAAATGCAGTGGCAGAACATAACGAGCAAAACAATCCACCATATGAGAAGAACGGACAAAGATATGACGGCTGACGATATGAGCGTCGGTACGATAATCGACGCCAAGGTTATGGAGGAAGAGGTCGATTCCCTGGGAATCGTGACATACGCCCGTGCCGACCCATCCAGTGCTTCATATGTTACAAATAAGGTCACCGGTATGCAGACTATCCATACAAAGACAGGACTGATCTCAAATTCTATACCCACTGCGAAGTAGGGGATCACTCGCTTGAGGATTTCCCTAATATGTTAGAAAAAATTAATACCAAGAAAAGTGTTAATGTCTTGTCTTGTGTGCAAAAAAATGATGTAATAACCACTAAAAATTTACATATTGTAACTCAACAAGGAACAAAAACAAGAACTGATAACCCTCGAATTAGTAATATTAACGAAACAAATGTCTATCCTGACCCACGGCATGAAAAACAAACATATAAAGAAGAAACCCGTGTATTTCAAGACATTGCACGTCAAGAAGACATACATAACAGTCGACCCAACACAATAAATCAATTAATCCAACTTGTTCAAATAGACAAATCAGTATCTCAGTTCATTGACTTATTGCATGAAATAAAAGGTACCGACCCTGAAAAACAAACAAAAAACATTTGCAGCTTGAACCAAAAAGACAAAACTAATGTCGACCCACTTGTTGACCTGGAAATCGAAGGTTACCACATCCAACAAGTAGTGCTCGACTTTGGGTCACAAGTAAATATCATGACTCATGACACTTGGGAACAGATGGGCCGACCTCAACTCTATGAGTCAGGCATATACTTGAAACTAGCCGACCAAGGCCTAATTGAACCCATTGGAGTCTGGAAAAATGTCGATATGACTATCAAAGGAATCTCGACCAAGGTTGACTTTGAAATCATTAACCCAAAAGAAGGAGCTAGCTCCTTCCCAGCATTAGTCGGTCGACCTTGGGGTAGAAAGATGAAAGCATCCATATCCTTGGACAAGGAACAAATCAAATTAAAAGGAAACGGTCAAAAGGTCATTGTACCCATGCACTCATCCCAAGGGGAACCTTAGACTAAACCTATTGATGATGAAGGCGATGTCAGACAACTTTACCAAATCCACAACGATGTAGACTACACAGAACCAAACATCCAAGACTCAGTTGGTTATAACTCAGTTGGTTATAACTCATATGCTAAATTGTATGATTGGGAGATTGAGAATTACGAAACACAAGCAAGAGGGTGTTGGACTATACAAAAAGTACAGAAAAATCCCACCCAACAGTGCTTCATAGTATCCATTATCCCAAAAATCTTCGAAAAGAAAATAAGGGAACGCCCTACTGTTAGAGTAGGGTCCCGCAGCTACAGAAGAAGATGCTATTTTGACGGATAGACCGTTTTGGAGGAGATATAAAGGGTAGAGCTACAACACTGTAGCAGGTTTCTAGTTATAGAGCAGAGCCGGAACCCATGATGTAGAAGATAGAGAAGTCAAGGAAGATGACGGTACTTAAGCGACCGAGAAGAGAGAGCTCAACCACTGCATTGAAGGCAACGATGGAAGACAGGAGGGCTCAGCTACCCTCATAAAGGAAAAGGGGCAACAAGGCCGAGGCATTGAAGACAAAGGACAGAGAAAGGGAAGTAGCGCCGGTACCCATGGTCAGCGCTGGGAAGCATGGAAGACTACAGGAAGCTGTGGTGAAGGGAAGTGGTGCATAGTACCCATGATCAGCGCCAGGAAGCATGGAAGACCACAGAGAGCTGTGGTGTGACGGATAGCGGCTACCTCAAAGTATAGATATGCCGACTGTCACTAGTTAGGGTTTGGGTTACTGTTGGGACAGGCCCACGGTGTTGTAATGGAGAGACCTTCGGGCCGCCTATAAAGGGATATATTTTGTATTGTAAAAGGGTTGGTTGGTGGGTTGGTTGGTTGGTTCGTTCTGTTGTTAGTTGTTTTGTAGATTATTAGACAGTTGTAGAAGCCAAGCTCTGGTTCTGTTATTAGCTGTAGTATCTTACTGTAACCAGTAGCTGGCTCATTGAGCATTCATGTAACGATCTGCAGGGGTCGATAGAGAGGGAAGAGTATATTGTAAGAGGTGCAATATAGAGGTAGAGAAGAGATCTAAGAGAGAATATCTTAAGCTGCATATGCAGTGCAGCAGAACTGTGTTTACCTTCCCCTGAGCTATAATAGAAACACAGTTTTGTGGACGTAACTTCCATCCTGGAGGTGAACCACGTTAAAATCATGCGTTATGTGATTGCTTTGTGTGTTGTGTTTATTTGATGCATCTGTCAGTTATTTTATGAGACTTGTTTACAGTTTAATGTATGTATGCATCATTCAGTTCGCAGTAATATAAAAGGATAGACATAAGTTGAAATCGTGGACATGTTGTATGCGGGTTCATTTATGCTTTGCTTGAAACAGTCACTAGTCGCAGTGTTAAACAACCTGTTATGTTGAGTCTTGCAAGTCGATATGAGCAACGCTAAGTGCGTTGAGCCGTGGGAGTAGGGTATCGCAGGGAGGCGATACCGCACTGGCAGAGGAGCTGCGGTGCGCGATACCGTAGGTTAAGGACTTAGCGTTGGGAGGAATTTACGTGTCTCCTGGTGCGCGGCGATGCAGTAAGGCTAGAATCATCGCGAGTCAGTGGAAGTTGCACGACGTGGAAAGGGACCGTGCGACCCGCAGAGAAAGAGGCCTCACGGCTAGAAGAGCTGCGAGTCGCAAGTAGGATGCCACAAAACCTGGTCCAAGACACTTGAGTCCTTGGGCAACCCATTAGAGTCACTTCAGGTGAGACTTCAGGCCGCTTCGCGGTCTGTCACTGAAAGGGCCAGTGAGCTAGGGGTGTTGTTGGTTAAATATAGTAAACCCAGGTCTGCCCATCAAAGTGAACAAATGGTTCTGTTGCCGGTTTTGAACAAACTGAGCTGATGTTCTGGTGGCGTCCTACGAGAGACAAACTCAATGAGTGGGTTTGGTCTAACCAGAAAGAGTTTGTCGAACAAGAGAACAGGAGTCCTAAACTGAGTACAGAGGCCTGGTTACAGAAACATATCATTACAGACCTGCATGCGATATTTTTTACGACCTTTGGGAACGAGCTTTACAACTGGTTATCAAAGTTAACTGATACAAGCATATTCAAAAAGAAAAGAGACATTGTCTGGAAACCAGAGCTGATTCAGACCGTGAGGAACCTGGATAATCCTATCATGAGGGCAGTAGACTTCTGGCTTGCAAGCATGCTAGAAGGCTTCGTCACAGAGTTTGCAGTCGACCAGAAAAAAAGCTTCAGCGAGGCTGAGTGCTATTTCTTCAAAGGATATTGTGGTAAGTACCTAAGATCTTTAAACTTGTCCATTAAGATGCTATTACATGAAAAGGGAACAATGGATCTAGTCTCAGATGAATAAGTAGAAATAGTAATGTCACAAGAGTTTGAAAGTGATTTTGATGACATTGGACGAACACGTAGTGGAAAGAAGTGTAAAGTAGATTTCAGATCTCCAATATTCGAAGACAGTTCAGATAGTACTAGACACCAGAGTCATAGTACCACAGAAGGAACAGAGGGGGGTATCCCTTACCACCCTTACACCCCACAGAAACAGACCGGGACTCAGAACAATCACGTAGGAACTCCACCCAGTAGCTCACAGACAGTACCTACCACCGCTACATCACCTCCACCTACACCGCCGAGTGGTAGCAACACAGTAAATCAACATCCACCACATAGAAATAGAATGGGGGATTATATGAAGCTACCTATATTTAAGGGAACAGAGGCAGAAGACCTCGAGCAGCATTGGTTTCTCTGTGAAGCCATGTGGACCATTAAAACAATAAATGATGATAACCTTAAACTTGTACAGTTGGTCACCACACTAAGAGATCGAGCCTTAACATGGTATATCAAGTATACCACAGTACCCAGGACACTTGTCTAGGTTAATACCGCCATGATTAAAGACTTTAAGAAACCTAAGTCTGAGTCACAGTGCATTATAGAACTCAAAGACATCAAGCAATTACCTACAGAGTCGGTGTGGGACTTTGATCAGAAATTCAAAGCCCTTATCGACCAAATCAGTTTTGAGTTCGCACCGGAGCAGCATAAGGAATGGTTTATTGCAGCGCTGCTCCCTCACATTAGACTGTCGTTAATGCAACAGAAACTCCAGACACAGGTTGACGCGTTGGAAATGGCGATGAAACTAGAGACTTCACCTCTAGCTGAGAGCAGTACAGGCATGGCAACTTTACAAAACCAGTTGGATAATCTCACATTATAGTTGCATGAACTTAAGAAAGGGAAAGAGGTTGCGCAAGACATATGGTGCATAAAATGTAAAGCACAAGGCCATAGTAAAGATAATTGTCCGGTCTTTGTAGAATATATAGCAACAGGGGCTCCAAACCCCTTACCACAGACCCACGGGCTGTGGTGCAAAATATGCAAAACGCGAGGACATCTACCTCACTAGTTCCCTCTACTTCAAAAGTACGTGCAGACACCTAAGAATGTATACTGTGTCTTCTGCAAGTCTGTAGGCCATGATGTACACAATTGCAGAGCCTATGATCTCATGGTCGAAGCAAAGCAAGACTTGTACAGAGTCCAGTCAGAGACACAGGGTCCAGCAGCAGGACCACAGCAGGATCCGGCTTATGGAGGCCGTGGAGGAGGCTTTGCACAAGGAGAAGGCTCAGGAAGAGGAGAGGGTTTTGGCCGTGGTCGTGGACCAGTTACTTGTTACAACTATGGAGTTGTAGGACACTATGCTAGGGACTGTCAGAGACCCACTACCACTTGTAACTATTGCAAATATTACGATCATACTTTAGAGGAGTGTCCTACCTTGATAGCTAAGATCAGAGAACCTAAGCCAGCAGTACACCAGAACATCCAGTTTATTGCTGCTGAGCAGGAAGAGCCAGAACCAAGAGTCAATATTGTGACTCGCAGCGATGTTTCTCCCAGTGGGACATCGCAGGAAACGGAAAAGACCATAGGTCAGGAGTGGGTGCGCAGAGCTCCTAATAAAGCAACACCACTCGACCTGCAGAAGAACAAGCAGACATTTTAGGAAGCTAAGGATTTCTTTGATGACCCTACGCAATCAGGATCACAGGTACCACCGTCTAGGGGCGTACCGCAACAAGCACCTTGTGGCGATAGCCTTGTACAGACATCGCAGGCTACCACATCAGGAAGATGTGATGAGGATGAAATGACAAGAAGTATACATTCCTTCTTGCGGAGTTGTCTAAAACTTGTAAGAAATGAGCAAGCTATCACAGAAATTTAGTGCATCATAGATCAGTGTCAGCCATCTTCTTCCGTGAGCAGTACACAGTGTGCTATTCATAATATTACGGGACATACAAGAACAGGAAGAGAGATGCGACTCACAGCGCAGGTTGGAGAATTTGAAATGGATGAGGTGATCCTAGATCTAGGATCAGACGTGAATGTTCTGACTAAGTAGACATGGGAACAGATGGGTAGCCCTAAGTTAGTCAGATTGCCCATCCATTTGAGATTAGCTAATCAGCAGCGTGTGTCACCTCTGGGTCGGTTACCGTAGGTGCCATTTGACATTGACGGAGTTCGCAGCTTCGCGGACTTTGAAGTTATAGAAATCATTGGCGATAGTAGACCTTATCCAGCATTGCTAGGCATTGATTGGGTGATCGGTAACATGGCTGTTATCGACCTAAAGAGAAGACAAATGACCTTTGAGGATGCCCAGATCCGGGTCATCGCACCGTTGGATCCTTTTCAGGGTCCTAGATATATTGAACCTATCCGTGCAGAGGAGGAGGCACATAACATGGAGAGCCTCTATCAGATGACCACAAACCAGAGCGACTACATCAATCCAACCGCAGAAGGGAATATCATTTGGCAATGCGACAGCTCATGCGCATCAGATTCAGACGTTGGTCTAGAAAACTAGCAGAACAGACTTCACGAAGTCTCAGCACACAGGTGCGCGTACTTGACTAAGTCACTGCGATGGATTGGCGCAGAGATCAATGAGATTCCATCCTTTCATGGTCTAACAGATATCCAGGACTTTCATGAGCAGTTTGAACAACAGATCCCTCACGAGCAAAGGATTGCAGCTATGGACCTTGCAGTACGAGCCGCACCTGCGAGATGGTGGTATGCACATAAAGAGAACATCACATCATGGGATGATATTAAGAGACTCATGGCGATCAGATTTTCTGTCAACAGAGAGTATGTCCAATAGAAATACACAGGAGAGAGTGACCCCAGATCACACATTCAGACATGTGAACAGAATTGGTCGGACATTCCCGAGGATGAATGGGTTCACTGTTTCGTTCATACTTTGGATACAGTTCCAAGGAACTGGTATACAGAGACTGAACTGCGCAAGGGAACAACAACATGGCCAATTATGATAGACAACTTCCTACTCACCTTCGCTTTTGAATCTGAGTATCCAAAGGTTGATCAGGCCCTACAAGTAATAAAGAGTAAGATATTTGAGGATTGTACCATATCAGTGTCAGCTCAACCTGAGTGGGCTATCCAGCTAAAAGAGGCGTTAGAGTGTTATAATTTTGCATCTGAACTAGAGGAGGATGAGGATCCTCACGACACCAACATTCTGGAGTCAGAAGGCACTCGCGATGTTGAGGGACCACAGTTAGAAATTCTAGCAATCACAGAGCCCATTAAGATTAAAAAGATCAATATTGGCACAGACACAGAACCTAAGTTTGCCTCTATTGGAGACTATTGGAACAATGAAACAGTCGGACAGATTGCAAATTTGCTACATGAATATCAGGACCTATTTCCCACCAAGTTCACAGAGATGAAGGGAATAGTTGGAGACCTGGGAGTCATGAGGATACCATTGAAAGAGGATGCTAGACCAGTCAAGCAGCGCCCATATAGATTAAATCCGCGGTATAAAGAAAAAGTAAAGGATGAGATCGATAAGATGCTAGCAGCAGGCATCATTGAGACTGTAGAAGAAAGCGAATGGGTTAGCCCCATGGTCGTACAAGAAAATAAAACCAAAGGAGACATCAGGATCTGTGTCGATCTGCGCAAGCTCAACGATGCATCGCTTCACGATCCATTTTCGACACTGTTCACTGATGAGGTATTAGACAACGTGGGAGGACAGGAGGTCTATTCCTTCACTGATGGATTTTCAGGATACCATCAGATCAGAATACATCCAGAAGATCAATCCAAGACCACCTTTGTGATAGAATGGGGCTCGTTCCAATATACGGTAATGCTCTTTGGTCTTAAGAATGCACCAGCTATATTTTCTAGAGTAGTAGTTGTTGTATTTAAAGAATACATCCATAAATTCCTAGAAGTATATTTTGATGATTGGACTGTATTTGGAATAATTGACAAGCACATAGGAGATTTAAGACTGATGTTAGAGAAATGTAGGCAGTACTAGATTTCTCTAAACTTGAAGAAATGTATATTTTGTGCACCATTTGGTATTTTGTTGGGTCACATTGTTTGCAGACAAGGCTTGATGGTAGATCCTGCAAAGATTGCCATCATTGTAAATCTTCTAGCACCCAACTCAGTCAAGCAACTGAGGACAGTACTTGGTCATACCGGGTATTACAGAAAGTTCATCAAGGGCTATGCAAAGATTACAGCACCAATGGAGAAATTGCTAAAGAAAGATGTAAAATTCCTATGGAATGAGGAATGTCAGCAGAGTCTAGACACACTTAAAGAAAAGATGGTTACAGTGCCCATCCGAGTATTTCCAGACTGGACTAAGCCATTTCATGTACATGTGGATGCATCTGGCATCACACTAGGGGTTGTTTTAATGCAACCAGGAGAAGGGGACATTGATGATCCTATCGCATACTCTAGTAGAAAGCTATCGATAGCAGTAAAGAACTAAACCACGACAGAAAGAGAAGGCTTAGCTATGGTGTATGCGTTGCAGAAGTTTAGGCACTACCTATTGGGTGCCTCGTTCAAGATGTTTACTGACCATTCCGCATTGAAGTATCTGGTCAATAAGCCAGTGTTAGGGGGGAGAATCTTCTGGATGGTTACTCCTCTTTCAGGAGTATGATTTTGAAATCATTGTTAAACAAGGAAGATTGAACGCTGGACCTGATCATCTGTCGCAGATAGACTCAGGAGAAGAGCCAAGTAACCCAGAGGACAATTTGCCAGATGTGCCATTGTTTTCTATCTAGATCGCGGATGACTACTATGATGATATCATTCAATTTCTCACTACAGGATTAGCGCCTGATGAGTTTACTAAGCAGCAAAAGAAGCAGTTGGTTGTTAAAGCAGCAGACTTCACCTTGATCGCAGGACACCTATACAAGTTAGGACCAGATGAAGTTTTGCGCAGATGTGTGATGCCACATGAAAAAGACGCTATTATCAGAGAGGCACATTCAGGAACCGCAGGAGGTCATTTCGCAGGAAAGCCGACTGTGCAGAAAATCCTAGATGCAATATTATGGTGGCCTACGTTGCATAAGGACACCAAGGACTTTTGCAGATGTTGCGATATCTGCCAGAGGGTAGGAAAACCCTCACGACACGATGAAATGCCGCTGCGACCATAGGTTACGCTGTGCGCATTTGACAAGTGGGCTATAGACTTTGTGGGTCCTATCAACCCACCAGGAAAGCGCACTGGCACGAGATATATTATCACTGGAACAGAGTACCTCACCAGATGGGAAGAGGCCAAAGCAGTAAGGAATTGTGATGCTACTACAGCCGCATAGTTCCTTTTCGAGAACATCATCAGTAGATTTGGCTGCCCCGTCATTTTGATGAGCGATCAAGGCACACATTTCTTAAACCGCACCATTGAGGCCTTGACAGAAGAATTCCAGATTCAGCACCATAAGAGCTTAGCAGCTCTTCAGAAGATGAGGAAGACAAAGGACATGAACCGCTTGTAGCAGGAAGTGCAGCAATTAAGAACAAAGGAGATACACATCAATGACCTGCTTCAACCATACCAAGAGAAAATCACTGAGTTAGTCGATACGGTTGAGCAGAAAGTGAGGGAGTTCACTACCATCAGAGAGGAAACTGACGCAACAGAAGACGCCAGTATCAGTCAAGATTTGCTTGACTCGGCACGAGAGCGTGTCGAAGTGATGCAGAAGGAAGTCGCAGGACTTCATGACAAGTTGCAACGGATTTCGCAGGAATCCAAGGAAAAACTACAGCAGGAGAAGCCCGCTGGTAGTGGCTCGGGGACGAGCCACAAGTAAGTGTTAGGGGACTGTTGGAGTAGGGTCCCGCAGCTACAGAAGAAGCTTCTATTTTGACGGATAGACAGTTTTGACGGAGATATAAGAGGTAGAGCTACGACACTGTAGCAGGTTTCTAGGTACAGAGCAGAGCCAAAACCCATGACGTAGAAGACAGAGAAGTCAAGGAAGACGACAGTACTTGAGCGGCCGAGAAGAGAGAGCTCAACCACTGCATTAAAGGCAGCGGTGGAAGAAAGGAGGGCTCAGCTACCCTCATAAGTAAAAGGAGCAATGAGGCCAAGGCATTGAAGACGAAGAACAGAAAAAGGGAAGTAGCGCCAGTACCCATGGTCAGCATTGGGAAGCATGGAAGACTACAGGAAGCTGTGGTGAAGGGAAGCGGTGCATAGTACCCATGATCAGCGTCAAGAATCATGGAAGACCGCAGAGAGCTATGGTGTGACGGATAGTGGCTAGCTTAAAGTACAGATACGCCGACTGTCACTAGTTAGGGTTTGGCTTACTGCTGGGACAGGCCCATGGTGTTGTAATGGCGAGACCTTCGAGCCGCCTATAAAGGGATATATTTTGTATTGTAAAAGGGTTGGTTGGTGGGTTGGTTGGTTGGTTCGTTCTGTTGTTAGTTGTTTTGTATATTATTAGACAGTTATAGAAGCCAAGCTCTTGTTCTGTTATTAGCTGTAGTATCTTACTATAACCAGTAGCTGGCTCATTGAGCATTCATGTAACGATTTGCAGGGGTCGACAGAGAGGGAAGAGTATATTGTAAGAGGTGCAATATAGAGGTAGAGAAGAGATCTAAGAGAGAAGATCTTAAGCTGCATATGCGGTGCAGCAAAACTGTGTTTACCTTCCCCTAAGCTATAATAGAAACACAATTCTGTGGACATAACTTCCATCCTGGAGGTGAACCACGTTAAAATCATGCGTTATGTGATTGCTTTGTGTGTTGTGTTTATTTGATGCATCTGTCAGTTATTTTATGAGCCTTGTTTACAGTTTAATGTATGTATGCATCATTCAGTTCGCAGTAATATAAAAGGATAGACATAAGTTGAAATCGTGGACATGTTGTATGCGGGTTCATTTATGCTTTGCTTGAAACAGTCACTAGTCGCAGTGTTAAACAGCCTGTTATGTTGAGTCTTGCAATTCAATACGAGCAACGCTAAGTGCACTGAGCCGCGGGAGTAGGGTATCGCAGGGAGGCGATACCGCACTGGCAGAGGAGCTGCGGTGCGCGATACCATAGGTTAAGGACTTAGCATTGGGAGGAAGTTATGTGTCTCCTAGTGCGCAGCGATGTGGTAAGGCTGGAATCATCGCGAGTCAGTGGAAGTTGCGCGACGTGGAAAGGGACCATGCGACACGCAGAGAAAGAGGCCTCGCGGCTAAAAGAGTTGTGAGTCACAAGTAGGATGCCACAGAACCTGGTCCAAGACACTTGGGTCGTTGGCCAACCCATTAGAGTCACTTCGGGTGAGACTTCAGGCCGCTTCGCGGTCTGTCACCGAAATGGCCAGTGAGCTAGGGGTGTTGTTGGTTAAATACAGTAAACCCAGGTCTTCCCATCAAAGACAACACCTACCTTACAACCAACCAACTTAAATATTACACAACTACCAAGGTATAAGGAGAGGGAATCACCAGTCATGCATATCTTGCAAGTATCTAAAAATATTGGTGAACATGGCCGACTTCAAAGCCTAGTTGAAACTTTTACAAGTCAAGCAGCTAGATGTTGGGATACCCATCAGACAAAACTACAGAACTGGAAAACTGCTTCGACTTACTTTGTCGAGAGGTTTGGATGAAAGAAGTTAACCCAGCAAGTTCATATACCTGTATTTACTCAAGGGAAAAACCTAGAAGAACATATCAAAACTTGTGAAAAGGAGTGGAGAAGACTTGGATATAAGGATGAGCGAGCCTGGCCACATTTGTTCCCCTCAATCCTAGCCGACTTACCAAACAAATGGTATAAGATGGAAGAAGCTAGAGGTGAAACCTTCTTATGGCATGAACTCAGGGAAATTTTTATTAAAGACTTCAACTTCATACCTCAAAATGAAAATCTGGTTGAGACAGCAAAGCAAATTAAACAATTTATCCAACCGACCGAAAACCAACCCTTACGAGACCATCGACAGATAAAGGACTGTAATAATCTAAAAACATGGTCATGACCACAGTTGACCCATTTACAATTAGAAAATGAAAACACAGAAGGCAAGAGCTTCAGGTGGAAATCCAACCACGTCGAAACAACAAAACCTATCCGCTCGATCCTGAAAATCACAACAACTAACAAACAAGATACTGACAAAATGACTACAGCCGACTTCCCTGCCACATTCTCACAGTTCAAAGAAGGAAGTCGACCGATCAATGAAGCTAAAGCACCAGAGTGGCTAGATGCCAAAGTAAAAACTAAAGAAGTGGACATCTCAAACGATGACCGACCAAAACAAGCAAAAATTGGTGACTACTGGGACAAACAACAGACCACAGAGATAGTGAAATTACTAAGAGAGTTCCAAGATGTCTTTGCCAGGGACTATAAAGACCTAAAAGGCTTAGTCCACGAAATGGGAGAAATGAAAATTGATACTAAACCTGATGTTCGACCTGTTAAGAAAAGACCTTATAAACTGGCTCGCAAATACAAGGAAATAGTCAAAAAGGAAATTGATAACATGTTAGCAGCAAGAATCATCTACCCTATCGACCAATCAGAATGGGCAAGTCTAATGGTCGTACAACCCAAGAAAAATGACCTGACTAGGTTAAGAATTTGTGTCGATTTTAGGGAACTCAACAAAGTAACACTAACAGATCCATTCCCAACCCCTTATGCTGATGAAATCCTGAATGAAGTTGCAGGACATGAATGCTACTCATTTACAGATGGATTCTCAGGCTATAACCAAGTCCCAATAGCTCAAGAAGATCAAAATAAGACAACATTTGTGTGTGAATTTGGTTCCTTTGCTTACAAAGTTATGCCTTTTGGATTAAAGAATGCACCTACAGTGTTTTCTCGAATTGTTGTCAAAAAATTTCAAGAATACATATATAAGACCATGGCAGTATACTTCGATGACTGGACAATATACTCCACCTTAAAAGATCATTGCAAATGGATCAGACTTATGCTGGAGAGATGTCGACAGATTCAAATCTCCCTGAACATCAAGAAATGTATATTTATGATTCCCATAGGGATACTATTAGGGCATATCATCTGTAAAGAAGGTATCAAGGTCGACTTTGCAAAGATTAAAATTATCGTCGAACTGAAACCACCAGTAAACCCCAAACAAGTCAGGGTGTTACTTGGCCATACAGGCTATTACAGAAAATTTAGAAGATACTATTCAGATATGACCTATCCTCTCGAAGAACTATTAAAGGAATATCAAGAGTTTAACTGGACAGAGGAATGTCACATATCATTCAAGAAATTAAAAAGAAAACTAGTCGAAGCCCCCATCCTAAAGTTTCCAAACCGGTCGATTAAATTTCATGTGCATATCGATGCATTAGGAATATCAATAGGAGCAATCCTAACTCAAACAGGGGATGATGGAATGGATTATCCCATAGTTCACAGCAGTCGCAAATTAAATAAGGCTGAAAGAAACTATTCGACTACAGAAAGAGAAGCCTTAGGTATGGTCTTTTCCCTCCAAAAGTATCGACATTACCTTTTAGCCAACCCATTCACATTCTATACCGACCATCAAGCCCTGAAGTACCTTGTCAATAAACCACTCCATCATGGAAGGATTTGTCATTGGCTACTTCTCTTCCAAGAATTTGAGTTCAAAGTGGTTGTCCGACCAGGAAAGCTAAATGTCGGGCCCGACCATCTATCCCGAATAGACACAATAGAGGAACCGACCAGAGTCGACGAAGACTTACCTGATGCACATTTATTTCGCATAGAAGCAGTGCCAGTAGAACTAGAAGAAATAGCTCAGTTCTTAGAAAACGGACAAGCACCAGAAGGTATGAATACCAAGAAAAAACAAATCTTAGCTATGAAGGCTACACCATACAGTCTCATTAACGGATTTTTATACAAAATGGGATTAGACGTCATCCTCAAAAGGTGTGTACTCGAACATGAACGAGACCAAATCATGCATGAAGCACACTATGGACTTGCAGGAGGACATTTCCAAGTAGGCACAACTGCAAAGAAAATCCAACAGTCAGGATTATGGTGGCCGACGATCCACAGAGATTGCAAAAGTTTTGTTGGTCGATGTGATAGATGTCAACGACTTGGTCGACCCCTGCCTAGTACAGAAATTCCCTTGATATCAGTAAACCCCAGTCTCACATTCGAAATCTGGGCCATAGACTTCATAGGACCATTTCGTATCCCAGCAAAAAGATCACGTGCAAGGTATATTATTACTGCAATAGAATACGTCACTAAGTGGGAAGAAGATGAACCCGTCGATACATGTTCAAGTGAGATAGCTGCTAAGTTTATCTATGAAAACATCATCACTAGATTCAGATGCCCACTAACCTTGATTAGCGACCAAGGGACACACTTTATCAACAAAACTATCAAAACCCTGACCAACCAGTTCCAAATTGACCACCGACGGAGTACAACATATCATCCTCAGTCGAATGGGGCGATTGAATATTTCAATAAAACATTAACAAAAGGGTTAACCAAAATATGTAATGCTAACAAGGACGACTGGGATGAAAAAATACCTCCAGTCTTATGGGCATACAGAATAGCCTATAAATGGTTGACCGACCAAACCCCTTTTCGACTAGTCTACGGAAAAGAAGCAGTACTCCCACTACACTTCCGACAACAGATGCCTACTATCGCAAAAATACTACATATCGATGTCAAACAGGGAAGGAAGGATCGACTACTTCAGCTCAGCAAGCTGGAAGAGCACCGACTCATCGCCATGCAACACCAAGAAATTTAGAAGCAACAACAAAAAGCATGGCACGACTGCAACATCAAGAACAAAAACCTAGCGGTCGACAAATTTGCTTTACTCTACAATATTCAGATCAATGGAAAACCTAAGAAACTCCACACAGAGTGGATGGGACCTTACATTGTCGAAGAGATACACCCCAACGGATCAGTCCAACTAAGGACGGTACAGGGCCTAGTATTTCGGAAGCTCGTTAATGGAGCCCGACTAAAACATTACAGAAACTAAAAAAAGGAGCAAGTCGATAAGTCAACTTGAACGAGGACCAACTTAGTCGATCAGCCGACTAAGTTGATGAGCCGACTTAGTCGATCAGCCGACTAAGTTGATGGGTCGACTAAAATAAGAGAATAGGTCGGCCATCTAAGGTCGTGTCAGTTCACCGAACCGACAGGTAGTTATTTTGTAATCGTTCTGTAAATCATATATATTAGGCTATTGAGCCAGACGAGAACTCAGTTCAGTTCTCTGCATTGTATGGACTCATTGTATTAATATAATTTGTTTTAATTCTATCTGTTCTTATCTTTTGTCTTTGTGTAAGATTTTTTGGCATACATTCCAGTCGTGTACTACCGGCAACTTAACCAATGTTGTAATTTCACAGATCACATAAGGTACCAATAATACAAACTAAACCATATATAAATCTTACACAGAGACAAAATATAAGAACAGATAGAATTAAAACAGATTATATTAATACAATGAGTCTATACAATGCAGAGAACTAAACTGAGTTCTCGTCTGGCTCAACAAGCTAATATATATGATTTACAGAACAGTTACAAAATAACTACCTGTCAGTTCGGTGAACCGACGCGACCTTAGATGGCCGACCTAATCTCTTATTTTAGTCGGCCCATCGACTTAGTCAGTTGATCGACTAAGTCGGCTCATCGACTTAGTCGGCTGATCGACTAAATCGATCCTCGTTCAAGTCGACTTATCGACTTGCTCCTTCTACACCAACTAATGATAGTCTTAAAAAAATAAAAACAAATGCCAAGAGTTGTAATCATTTTTAACTGTTTCATACAACATTAAAAGGGGGTTAAACCTGCCACTGATAAAACTTGAAATAATGGATTAAATGAAACAAATAAAACTTGAAATAATTGCCATTCTTATCTTAAGTACTAACAAAAACACGCTAATTAAACAAACAGAGCTTGAGATAATTTCTTAAACAAATTCATTGAGAGTCACTAACGTTTGGTTCACAGAATTGCTTTAAAATTTGCTTTCATAGATTTGGATGGAGAGTCCAAATGATCCTGAAATGTAATTGAATTATTAACAATGTAAAAGGAACAATGTAAAAGGACTCGTAGTTTAACCATAGACTATTAAGATTGCTCTTATAAGCAAGCACTCTTTTCAAATAGATTAACCATAAATTAAGCACAACTATAGAAATAAATGGACCTTAACCAACTAACATTGTTAAGAAGATTTTTAATATTAAGCGTTTAAAAAACTCAATTCTAAATGTCTTAACCTAAACTCACTGTGGGTTATTTTTTATTATTTGTTGCACACTTTATAATCCAAAATAGAAACCCCAAAAAAACTCAATTATAAATGTCTTAACTTAACATTTCAAAACCAAGTATTAATATGCACTCTCCCAAGGTAAAAAACAAAGGTTCGCTTGCCAAAAGACAGAATATTTTTACCTTCTCCGCGTTTTATTGTACCTCTTGATGTAAATGCTAGTATAAATACAACAATGGTATATAAAATTATGTTTTCTACTAATTAATTAATATATACAATCTTCACAAAATAAAAATTATTACTTGAATATATATATATATATAATCTCCACTAAAAATAAAAATTATTACTTTAATGTATTAAATAAATATATGAGTTATTTATTTTAATATTATCTTACAATATATTAACATATCATAAAAATATATATATATATATCTTATGTAGTATATTTATTTAGCTCTTTTTACTATTTCATTTTTTTAAATGGAAAAGATCTTTGTCAAATGTAAAATTTAATTTAAGTATGTTGCATTATATAAATAAAAATAAAAAACAGGTTTCCTAGTCTATCATTAAGATTAAGTGTGTTTCCTAGTCTATCACTAAGAATAAGTGTGCTATTGTATTAAATAAAAAACTGGCCAAGTCCTGTTGCGATGGATAAGGTTTTTCATGATTGCACTTCTCTTTTGTAAGTTTTCGAGTGACCGACTAACGATGGGTCGCTCTCAGGCCTCTCCTGCAGCTCCATGGCGATACCCTTTCCCTTCTTTGCGCTAGTAGCTGGGCTCACCGTGAAAAGTATCGGTCTCCTGGATCTCTTCTTCTCAAAGGCGGTATTTCTGTGTGCCCTTTTACCTCGGCAAGGGCTTGCGAGTAGTGATGGAGCTAAGTCGTCTCGATGTGGTTCCTCCTACTCTTTTTACTACTTAATTTTTCTATCGAGTGCACAGGTTCTTGGGTACCTGGTTTGAGGGGTTTTGCTACTTGCTTGTTTCTCTTTGATTTATAACATCTCCTGTCCTTAGGGTTCTCTCTGTCTTAGGGTTTCCTTGCCCATGGTGGTGGGTACCAGCTTGTAGCCTTACTTGGAGTCCCTCCCCTTCACTGGGGGACTAGTACCAACCAAGTTTTTAAAAAAGTGGGAAGGAATCGTTGTTTGTGGCTGCACTAGTTGACGTCGTTACTCACCACCCTTGCATGGGTTTTTTTCTCCTTATCTGCTGCGGTTTTGATCGGGTACAGGGTTGAATTTTGTTTTTTATTTTGGATGATTATGTTGTCCTGAAGGCTCGGGTTTTCTTTCTTCAAACCCTTCTAGCAGCTTCCTCGATCCTGTCGGCTGGATTCTTGTCGCCATTGACATTGGACCCTTCTCGGGCTGTGACTCAGCCTCTTGGTTCTTTGGATTGGGGTTATGGTGGGGTTGGTCTGTTGACTTTAGTTTTCTTTAATCCTCCCTCCGGCCGGTTGGGTACTTGGTGCCGTTTCCTCGAGTTGTGATTCAGTCCCTTGTCTCTTCTTCAAACGGGGTTCTTTGGTTACAAACGGGGTTCTTTTGTCCTGTGTTTACTGCTTAACCCCTATTTTGAGGCTGTGGTCCCTCTTGGTCACAGGGGGAAGTAATATTTGGTTTCTTCACAACGTCGATTGGGAAGCTGACCTGGAAGGACTACCTATGGCTAAGTTGGATTTACAAGCTCGCTACCGCAGAAAGCGTAGGACAAAGTGTGTAAAGGCACAAGAGGGACACTATCGTTACGTTTTGGGACACGACATTTTCATGGAGCGTGTTACGTCCCTTTGCTTCCGTGCTCTGGTTGGCATATTGGAATATTGCCGAATGAATAAGGCTTCTTGGGTCAATTGGGCCTCAAAAAACTGGAAGCCTCTATTTGATTACGTCCCGACCATCAGCTTACTATCAAACAGTTGTATAGTGTTTGTTTTCCTTGATGTTGAACACTGCACTCGAGCTCTTGAAGGAATTTGGCGTATCGAAAAGGGCTCGTTGGTTCTTGGACGCTGGCACTCCAAGTTCGATCCCCTGAGAGAGAGGATCTCCAAATTCCATCTGTGGGTCCTTTTACCCCACCTCCCGTTTCCCCTGTGGAACAGACAATTTCTTGAAGGAATTGGGAACACCATTGGGAGGTTTGTATCAGTAGAGGACGACTTCCACTAGGTTTATGACAAGAGGGTAGCAAAAATTGTTATTGAATTGGATATTTCACGGGGGCTTCCTGCAGAAGTAGAGATTTTGTGCAATGAGCGCTTACTGGTTCAGAGGCTCAACTATCTGCATGTGCCTTTTAGATGTAGCTGTTGCCGCTCTGTGGGTCATTTGAGGAACTCATGCCCACAAAGACTCGTAGGTGGCAACATCTCGGATGTTGATGAACTTGGATCGCCCTCGCCCCTGGCCAGTCCTGCAGAAGGTCTTCACACTCCACCAGGTTTGTCTTTCGATTCCACTCCGCATTCTGAATTTGTTCCAGATTCCTTTTTAGAGGCCGTGGATAATCTGATTCAGTCACATAAAAAATATGCTCCTCTTCCCTCTACTCTCTCTACGGAGTTGGCCCCTCCGTTGCTTTCGGTTCCCCCTTCCTTTTCTGTCTCTCCTCCCCTTCATGTTCCCTCCCCAAAGGAAACAGAGGCACTCCCTTCTCTTCCCAGCTCTGTCATCACCCATACTCCTAACTTGCAGTTACCTCCTCCGGACTCGGGTATCCCTGCTTTAGACTCTTTGGAGGATTTCCCCCCACTTTTACCTGATGCTCCTCTTTCTGGTCATGTCCGTTCCCCTCACAGCCCCATATCCTCCCCCTCTTTCTCTAATCCTTCCCTTAAAATATCCCTCTCTATCTTCACAACCTCCACTCCTTCTTCCCCCTCCACCCTTCACCTTAACTCCATAAGGTTTGCGAATGTGATTGTCAAAAAACCACCTAAAGGGAAAAGGGATTCAAAAGCAGACCTCTCCTCTGCTTCTCCCCCTTACATTCCACTCTCAGTACGTATCAAGGATGCGGCCAGAGGCATCTCTTCCAGGAGACTTAGAGCTTTGTCACCCCCAAAGGATGTTACCTGATGTTAATCCTATCCCTTAACACTCGTGGTCTGGGAGGTAGGACCAAATAACTCAGCCTCCATGCTCTTTTCAAATCTCTTAATCCTGATATTATCCTTTTGCAGGAAACTATGTGTAGTGACTCCCCTTCTCTATATGCCTTCTCAAAGATACTCCCCTCCTGGGAATTTTGTGCTATTAGTACCCGCGGGCTTTCGAGAGGCCTCCTCTTTTCTTGGAATCTGTTAAAGGATGACTGTAAGTCTTTTCATACTTGTGCAGGCATTTTACTTCGGGCCTCTATTCGAGGGATGCCAGACCCCCTCAACATTCTTAATGTGTATGGTCCGTATCGGGATCGTGAACTCATTAGAGGAATTTTGGGGTCTAAAATGGGCCTCCTAACGAAAATAATAAAATAATAGTTAAAATAATAAAATAATAGTTAAAATAATAAAATAATATTGATTAATTTTGGAGGAAGAAAGAAAAAAACTACTTTTTGTGTTCGTATTTTCGACATATCTCCCTATGTTTTTACTCAAATTTTGATCGGGATATCATCATCACATTTTTTCAAGTATTTCTTATTTTTGGGGTAGCGGGGTCCATCAAAAGTATGCAGTGTGGGTACTTGTTGGATGTGGAATCAAATTCCGCATCCAATGAGCTCTCCCGATCAAAATTTGAGTAAAAACACAATGAGATATGTCGAAAATACGAACAAAAAAAGTAGTTTTTTTTAATGACAAATATGTCAATTCAACCATTATGGTTGACTTATTTTATTGAAATTCTATTGGTTCTTGAATTCCAACTCATAAAAACTTATTTTGGCACGTTTTCTTATAAGGCCCATTTTAGACCCCAAATGTCCTCTAATGTTTCTGGGACAATGCCCTTAGAGATGGTTTACTCAATCTACTGCATCTTGTGCTTGGTGGGAATCTTAACCTCACTCTCCGCTTGTCTGAAATTTGGGGACCCAAGGCCTCTTTGGACCCGCTTTCAAATCACTTCCTATCTCTCTTTGAGTCAGTAGGGCTTGTGGATGTGGCTCCACCGGTGTCAGGGCCTACTTGGCGCAATGGCAGAGTGGGGAGTGAGGGCATCAGCAAGCGTCTCGATCGTTTTCTTATCTCCAATTCTCTGATCCCCTCTTTGGGGGTTTACAAGTCTTGGACCAAATGCCTGGATCTCGCTGACCATTTTCCTATTTGTTTTGAGTGGAATAATCTAAAAGGACCCTTTGATTACCCATTCAAATTCAATCGTTCTTGGCTTGAGAACTCGAATTACATTGAATGGTTTATGCACTGTTGGTCCTTATCCTTCGAAGTTGATTCTCTTTTTTATATTGAAAAGCAGAATCAAATGGGCCCTCCAGGGAGATGCCAACACAAAATTTTTCCATGCTGTTGCTTCGGGAAGAAGGATACAAAACTCGATCTGGTCTCTTGAAGACCCTGAGGTTCATCAGATTGAGGATGAGGTTTCTTTAAAGGAGATGGGCAAAGCTCACTTTGCTGACATTTACAAGGACGATGGATCTTCCAGTCTTGAACACCAACTGAAAGTGGTCTCCCTTTTTCCCAGACTGATTCCCAGTGAACACTCATCTCTCCTCTCTCCTGGCCCGGACGGCTGGCCTGTAGAATTCTACTTGCACTTCTTCGATATACTGAGCCCTATTCTTCTAAAGACTATTGACCAGACTAGGATCTCGGGCTTTATACCCCCTTCCTTGAACTCAACTTTCCTTGCTCTTATCCCTAAGAAGGACAAGCCTCGGACTTTTGCTGATTTTAGACCCATCTCTTTATGCAACCTTCTCTATAAACTCATTACAAAAATTATAGCTGGGAGGCTAAAGCCCTTATTGGATCTGGGTATCTCTCAGGAACAATTTGGGTTTCTTAAAGATCATCAAATATCTGAGCCTATTGGTATTGTGCAAGAGGTTCTTCATTCAGTCAAAACAAAGAATCTTTGTGCCTTTGTTCTAAAACTGGATCTTTCTAAGGCTTTTGATCGTGTGGACTGGACATATGTTAGACTGATTTTGATCCAAATCGGAGTTCCCCTCCTTACTGTAAATTGGATTATGGGATGCCTCTCTACTATCATTTTCGCGGTCCTGGTCAATGGGATTCCTTCAACTTTTTTCACTGCTTCTAGTGGTATCCGCCAAGGATGTCCTTTATCCCCCCTCCTTTTCATCCTTGTCATAGAGGGCTTGAGTCTTCTCATTCGGGATGCTAGATCCAATGGTCTCATTCGGGGAATTAAAATATCGCCCTCTCTCGCTCTTTTCCACCTCCTCTTTGTGGACGATGTAATTCTGTTGGGCTCGGGTACTCTTCTAGACTGGTTGGCTTTTGAAGTCATCCTTGAGACCTTCTGCAAAGCCTCGGGAATGAAGATCAACTTTGAAAAATCTTGTTTTCTCTACTACAATTTTGATATTGACTGTCTAAATGCTTTTGCTGGAGCTCTGCCCTACAGAATGTTGCCTCTACAATCTGGGTTCAATTACCTGGGTTTTTACCTGAAACCACTTGGGTATAGAGTTAATGACTGGCTTTGGATTCTTCAAAAACTGGAAAAAAGGATCAGTCACTGGACATTTCAGTACCTTTCCCTTGGGGGAAGATTGGTTCTCATACAGTCTATTATGTCAAGTATCCCTGTATATTGGATGGGTCTTGCTCCAATCACAGCCACCATCTTACAGAAACTCAGAAGAATCTTGTTCAACTTCTTATGGGGTTCCACTGACAACAATAGAAAGTTTCATTTGGCATGTTGGAGAGACCTTTCTTGGCCCAAGGAATATGGGGGATGGGGTATCAAAAACCTCCATTGGTTCAACCTTTCTTTGTGTCTCAAAAATTTGTGGAGGGTTCTCCATTCTAATGGTCTGTGGTTTCAAGTCCTCCATACTAAATATTTAAAATGTACACCGGTGGTCGATTGGCTCAGAAGGAAATGTTTCAGCACGCGATGTGCCTCTGTTATTTGGAGAGGGTTTATGCAGACCCTTCCATGGATGGGCATTCATATGGCTTGACAGGTAGGGGATGGTGAAAATGTACTCCTTGGAATTGATCCGATTGTTGGTCTTCACTCCTCCTTTTTCCTTCCAGAGGATCTGAGATCATATCTGGAAGACATGAATATCTGCACTCTAGCCTAGGCTCGGAATCCTCTTCATCATGCGCAAAGCTATTGGTTATCTGCGGAAGATTTAGATCTTGGGGGTTCTTACAACATTATGTGGAATGAATATATCAAAGGGCTATCCGAAGCAGGCATTCGGCTCACTGATCGATCTGATGATCTTGTCTAGACTTTTAAAAAAAACTCGAGATCTATTACTGCTAAGGCTGCTTACGATTGCATTGTTTGTTCTCGCACGCCTCCTGTTGCAAACCTTGCAGACTCTCTTCTTTGGTCCAAAGCTCTTCCCATCAAAATCTCATGTTTTATTTGGTTCTCCCTTCGGAACAGGATCCTCACCTGGGAGAATCTTCAGAAAAAAGGCTTTCATGGCCCTGGTATTTGCGTCCTTTGCTATTTGAACGAAGAGACTGTTGAACACTTATTTATCAATTGTATTATTTGGAGAATGGTCGCTGATCATGTATGTGATCTTCTAAATCTCGCAGCCTTCTCTCCTTCTGTTTTGATTGGAGAAATGATCAGAGGATGGATTGGAAACTTGCCCAGGAACTTGCACTTCTCTATGCTCCCTTTCCATATGATGTGGATCTTTTGGAAAGTCCGTAACTGGGCCATCTTCGAGGGGAAAAAAGGAACATTTACAGTTTGATTCAACAAATTATCTCAATTGTCCAAGCTGTTCCTTCGCTGACTATCACTAGGAAAATAAAAAGAAGAATTTTGGGGCAGCCCCCTGTCAAGGATTACCCCTGTGGTTTTATGGATTGCGCCTCAAACTGTATGATAGCTGGTGTGGGTTATTGCATTCATTTAAATGAGTATCATTGCTTGGAGTTCTTGCTGGGAGTTGGATATGGCACTAACAAAAAAGCGGAACTGCTCAGCTTATGGGCTCTTCTACTCTCTTCCCAAATGATGGGGATCCCCCTCACCCATGTATATGGTGATTCACAAGTAATCATCAACTGGGCGCTGGGATCGGCTGCGCTCTCCCCACCTGATTTCTTTCATTGGTGTAGGGAGACAAAAAAGCTCATGGTCAGCTTTCAGGACTTGTCTTTCTCCCACATCTACCGAGAGCACAATCAGACATCTGACCGTCTCTCTAAAACTGCACTCTCTTATCCTCAGGGTAAAGGAAGTTTTAAGGAATATTTCGAGAACCATTTGGTTTCTCTGGATACCTTTCAGCTCTTCTGAGCATGGTATAGGGATTTTCTTCTCCCTTATATTTGTTTTGATTTGATAGAGTGTCCTCTTTTGGATTGCTGTTCAGCTCCTTTTGGTGCTCGGTAGATGTGGATGTGCAGACAGTTCTCTTCTTTTTGATGAGACAGTTTTCTGATGGGATCACTTTTTGTTGTTATGCCTTTCCCCCCGGCAGTACTCTCGGGCTATTGTTGGTATATAACCCGCTTGAGGGGAGTATGTAATGATGACCTTTGATTCTTTTTGAGAATAACAAGGACATGCTTTTTCCTTTCTTACAAAAAAAAAAAAAAAACGGGCCAAGAACAGATAAAACGTGTTAATGACGTAACGAACATTGATACATAATATTAAGCTTTGACTCATTATAAAAATATTCATGCCATTTTTTATTTCCATATGGTATTTTTGAATTATTTACACAAGGAAATCGAAGAATCAAAGATCTGCACTCTAGTTAGGTTCCTTTTCTTCAATAGTTATAAACTTTATTCATTATTTACAAATCGTGGATTATTGACTTCCGTTAATATAATTAAGTTGTTTTAAATATGATTTAAAAAATCAAGTATTCATGTGCGTGGAACATGCATACAATTTTTAACTAAACTTTATTCATTATTTACAAATCGTGGATTATTCCGTTAATATAATAAAGTTGTTTTAAATTTGACTTAAAAAATCACGTATTCATGTCACATGTGCATGGAACATGCATCCAATTTGGAAAAAAGCATATTATTTTTGTTTGACTTTGAATGCCTTTACGTGCACCATAATGGGTAAAGGCCGCAAAAGATTAATATTAAATAAAACAAAATCATTATTTTACGCCCACCGTGGGGCTCGAACCCACGACCACAAGGTTAAGAGCCTTGCGCTCTACCAACTGAGCTAGACGGGCGGATATGTTAAAAGCTGTTCGTTTAAATTGAGTATTTAAATAGGTGTTTCCACTTGCATACACGTTAAACGACTAAACTTTAAATATTATCTGATGTTTGCATGCACTTTAAACCAATTAATTGATTAATTAGACATTTATCATCTTGTGGTTGTAATTTAGTGATCAGAATTCCAAGTTCTGCCCGTGGAGACCTTCGTTTAAGGTGTTTTGCAATAAGAATCGCATAATTTTTTAATATTTCATTGTCTTTTTGTCGATCCATTTAAACATTGACCAACTAGAACGTATCACTTATTTACGTTTAGGTTGGTATGCCAAAGCCCTTTTCATTGTTTCAGCATTTATTTATTTATAAATTATAATGCTAGAAAATTACTAAGATTTATAGAACTTATTTCGATTTTACATAGTATGAGTTTAGAGAGTGAGTTTTTCCCACCCTTCAATGTTGCTAAAATTTGTATTATTATTGTAGTAATGGTTTTTTTTTGAATCCCTGGGGTATGCCAAACTTTAATTACTTTGCATTTTGAGGGTCCCTTTAACCCATTTGTTTGCTCCCACCAGCTTCGTATTGCACCATATTACTCGAGAGCACTACATTTGCTAGATATTATCCTTATAGCTTGAGATTGAGGATCACTTAATATTATCATTGGTCTCCCTACTACGATATTAGAGGATGGTTCTTTTCTTTATTCAGAAATTCACTTTGTTCTCTCTAGACACTCGCAGGTTATAAGGACTTGAGATGTTTATCCCTCTTCGCTCGAGAGATGTTTGACCTTCGCCAATGACTTATGAGAGGTTGGTTTCCCGTACTAACATGCACCAAGCTTATTATTTCTTACTTCAAGTGCTTTTACACATAGGAAGAGGCCCCGTGGCCAACATCCAAGCTCACATAATAAACATGCAAGGCGTCAAATACCGAATCATTTTCATGACCTCACATCCATTAGGTGTTCCTATGTAGCCTTAAATGTTAGACACTTGTTTTTCCATAGAAACATGTCTTGGCCAGGGGACCTTTCCCTATTTCATTGGACTAGCACTTCTCAATTGTTTTCTTATGTGTTTTCCTTACTTTAGGTTTTGTTTATATTGGGATGTACTATTGTCTTCCCTTTCTCATCTTTACATATTGTAGTCATTATAGTCCCATTAGACAACTTTGGCTTAGTGGACATTGATACCTATATTAAATTAAATTAATGGCTCTTGCGTCTCTCCCATTTCTCTATCTGAAACTTGTACATTATTTCCTATGCCATTCTTTGCTATGTTTCAACCATGTTTTTATTGCCAAAGATTTATGATTTAGCATCAATCTAGCAAGCAATAGGCTCAAGTTACAACTAGGTGACATTGCTAAGTGTATTCATTTACTTGTTATAACTAGGAACTTCTTTATATCAAGGCATTCTCATGTCTAGATTCTCATGTCTAGATCTAGTGGGAAATAGGTTAAAGTGGCAATATTTTTCACTCATGCATGTATGGAGACTATGACAAGTAATTACCATATCCATTGCTACCTAGCTAAGATTAATTTTATATTGGCGAATTGGGATTGATTCGTAGGGTGTAATTTTTTTCCTCCTCTTTTTCCTATCTTTTTAGTTATCCTTTCTGCTTTCCAACCTTTGTCATATATTTTATCTTATCATTTTAACTATAGTCACTTAAGCTTTATGGAATTCAGTAAGTTACATTTTAGTGCAATTTGAAGGATCAAGGTGAGCATCCTTAGAAAACTACATAAATAATTTGGAATTTAGTTTAGAAGGTGAGCATTTTGTAGAGATTTTATAACGTTTAGATTGTGAAATTTTTTATGCAAAAAGATGTAAAGGTTAGTGTCAATTAGTGAGTCAGTATTTACAAATGTAAACTAACACAACCTTTAGAGTTCTATATCTAGAGGGTTGTGTTTCTTTATCCATGGAATTAATATTAAGAAATTCAATACATGTCTTTCCACAAGGAACTTCTTTTTCTTTGAAAACCACAACTATGTTAATTGTTTGTGATGCTTCAATTGAATTTCAAAATCAAATTGTCTAATCTCCAACCATCTCATCCAATCACTCCCTTTTTACATTCCATATTGTTAACCATCTTCAAACACCTATGAAATTGATTCAACTTTCTTACATTTCCTCAATTATCAATTGGTACAACTTTCCTCGTTATACTATACTATAAACACTTAAAAAACAATGTTTTTTATATTATACAAACTTATCTCTTTGTGAGTGTGAGTTGCAATTTATGAGGGAAGTGTTGGAAGAATTAAATGTTATAACAATTGAAATGTGAAGAAGCATTAAATGTTATAACAATTAAGAAGGGAAGAAGGAAGCCTCCATCTTTTGTGCAGGCTTTGAGTGGGTCGCTAGAGGACGATGTAATAAAAAAATATTATCATTTCCTTACTTTGTTCGTCCTGTGGATGATATGGGTATCAAGAAATGACGTCAAGGCAATATTTCAATAGTACTCTACTCTCCCCAATACAAATATAAGTGTACTTTGTAATTTTAATGGTATTTTTTCTGTAGATAAAAATTATATTTTCTATTTAAAAAGAGAATAAAAAATACAATCTTTAGTTGTCAAAGAAAAATAGTTATAGACACTTCTATTTAACTATAGCATGTAGACTAACATTGATTGAGGGTACTAAAAATTGTTGTTCATTCTATCTAAAATTTGGTTCACCCCCATAAATCAATAGATGAAACTAGAAAATAGAGGATGATATACTTTGTCCATACAAATCAAAATTCCATTATGAGATCTAGGAATAATCTAGATACTCAACTAGCAAGAAGTCGCCCGGGATCCAATTCCAGTGTTGCTTTAGAAATACCATTTTCTATGGTTTTAAACTCACATAAAACATTAGGATACTGCACCCAATAAAAGGACCAGACTAACTGTTGCAAACCAATACTATAGCTCTGAGCCTCACCTGCCATCAACTTATTCACTGTGAAGGAATCATTGAATACTTGCATAGTAGATATTCTGCATGCATTGGAAAAATTTAGGAGATGAAATAAGTCTCTAAGCTCCCCTAGGTTGTTTGTACCAACATCCAAACTTTTCCTTCCTGGTGAAATAATGACTCTTCAAAAGGTAAAGGAAAAAACTCGAATTGCATCTTCTGTCCACACCTTGGCATTCCCCCACTGAAAAAACTTCATACAATCTCTTTATTGATATTCACCAAACCAACAATGCGATCAATATTGTGCTTGATTGGTGGACCATAATGTTTAATTAAAACCAAAACTTGAGCTGAAACCTTATAAACATTCACTTGTTTATCATTGAAAATGTAGGTGTTTTGCATTATCTAAATTCCCAACATGCCAAGTATGGGAGCAACTTGAGTTTGTTGAGTTCCTTTCATTGAAAATACCCTGCAAAACAATCCGATATGTTTCCCTATCCCACAAATTTGGAACCTATAGATGTTGCTCAATCTCCATCCAAGGCTTCCTCGTAAACTTACATGAGAGGAAAATATGCATATTGGAATCCTAATTCAATCTAAAGAGAAAACAAACACCCCACCCATAGAAGTTTCTATGATGCATCTAATTCCATGTGAATACTCTCCCCTTCAACACCAAACAAAGGAATATGAAACTCTTCACTGGAGTGTGGACTTCCATAATCTACACCACCACCAAACAATCTCCCTTTATTTGTTTTCTTGCATAGCCAGATAACCAAGCTTAACAATGTACATTCGACCAACTTTGTTGTATATGTTGGAAACATTAATCCTTTAGAGTCAACACGAGTTGAATACCAAAAGTCCTAATCAATAGGTGAAGTCATGGAATCCAAAAGACACCTTGAAATATGAAAGTAAGACCCAAATTGCATTGAGACAGGCAACTGGTAGTGGAAATCTATTGAATTTTGATTTTTGCACGGAGGGATGCATGTTTCAATAGTCTTCACACCAAAATAGAACATCATCAAAGGACTTAGAGCATCATTAGAGATCAAATCAACTCCAGGTTCCACTTCAAGTTGTAACTTGCAAACATTTAAGTTTTGTAAGTTTCTTTATATTTTGGTACTGGCAATAGCCTATTGTAAGTGCCAAATCAAATGTAAGTTGAAGTTCATTTGTAAACAGGTTCACACCAGCTCATCTTTTGAGTTTAATATTTCTTTTATTGAGTATGATTGATATAGGGTGGAGTTGCATGAAACCCTTTATGATTTCTAACCGTCTTTTTTCATCTCTTAAATCATTGAATTAATGACTTAGTAGAGATATTGAAAACTCTACTACTCTCTTTTGATGACACCACATTTGTAGTTGATAATACAACTCTCATTGATGTTCTAACTTGTTTACAAGATTCATAATACACAAATTGAATTTCTTAAGCTTGAATCACAACTCCAACATGACAAGATAGAACAAAAGAATCAACACTCTAAACTTGTTCTTTTTCAAAACAATTAACATCCTCAACATAATCAAATCAATAATGCCACTGGGGAACTACATAATCAAATTAGTTATGCCACTTCAAAAATAAAATGAAGATGAAATTTGTCATACACAGGTTCCACTTGTAATTTCCAATCCCATCAACAAACCTTGGGAACAAATCATCCACAACAAGCATATCAACAATATTGGATGCAACAAGGAAGTGACTTTTCACATTCCTGATTATTCCAAATCTAGTTCTAGAATGTTGGATTCCTTCAAGAAAGTTCATCTTCACTTTCTTCAGATTCATGTAAGATTCTGAAATTCCAACATCACCATCAAGTTGGTCACATGGAAGATCAGTGTTTTGATCTCCGACCTTGTAAGCATTATGGAAAGCATACTCATTCTTTAAAAAGATGATACATACTGAAGAAACCCAAAAGAAAGAATATTGACTATGGGTGGATTGCTTCTTGGAAATTGTTGTCAAAATCCAAGAAGATATATAAGTGACAACAAAAAAGTTAATTCACAAGTAATGACACATCTTGTAGTTTAGATATTTTCTACTTCTCACATTGTTCTTGATAAGGGGGAATGATTGATAATGAGAAATAAGAAAACTTGAACCAAATCTAGATCCATGGCCAAAACCTGGAGCTAGTTTCTAGAGGCACTAGTCAAAGCCACCTAGACAGAGTCAAAGTTGTAGCCAGATCCAAAGTTAGAGCCATGTTCCACTTGAGCATGATCTGGTTTATGGTCTTCCTAAAACTACCAAGTTAGTAGAATGCATGAGATTCTAATAGCTTTTGGGATGTTTTGGGAATCACTAAGTTTGAGTTTGTGGTCTTCCTTGAACCATCTTTCAGTAAAAGAAGTACAACTTCTTCTAGCCTTTGAAATGTTCCAGGAATCTCTAAGCCTTAGAGCCAAGTTCTAGAGTTTATGTTCATCCTTAAACCACCTCTTCATAGCTTCAGTTGGTTAGTGGTCATCCAAAACCACCCATTTATTAAAATACATAAGCTTATGCTAGATTTTGATTTAGAGAGAAACTTCATCCATTTGTGGTTATCCTTCTCTAGATTTAATATCTCTACTGTGACTCATATACACCCCTTCAGATTAAGTGGGGAATGTTGGAGACATTAATTATTTAGGTTTAATTATTATTTTATTTTATATTACTATTTTTGTGAGTTGGATACCAAGAGTCATATTGAATATGTAAATTTATCGAGAGTCCAAGATACGCCTTGTGATATGAAAACAAGGGTCATAATGATTGTATTTATATGTACATACCTGTTAATGAAAATAAATTCATGCTTATCTTATTTCCTGCATATTTATCTTTTACACAGTGTGTTCCAATAGTGTTCCAATAATAGTGCCCACACTAACTCATCTCCTGCATAACACTGGAAAATATTAGCCATCTTTAGCTCCAGCAAAAATAGGTTCCACATTCAATCCCAATCACCATCACAGACCAATTTGTTAAACTGGATCAGTCACCCTTCTCTCCAAAAATATGGCATGAGAGGACTATTCAATTTATGTAGGGTGCACCTACCAATCTCTTGGAAATACCTGATTAAATATTCAAGTAGAAAAACACTTGAGTTTCATCCCATAATTGCATCAATGCCCAACCTAAATCGATGATACAAGACCCACCTTTAAAGCCAAAAAACTACCAGCAATCATAAAATTTAAAGTTAGCACCTTCCACTTGTTTAGTACATTATGAATAATTTTGGAGCTACTTCGAATCGAATCAAGTATCCAAAAGGAATATACTTTACAATTAAAATGGGTCTCCACAATTTGTCATTAGTAAGGAAGTTCTACACATTTTTGGTAGCAAAAGTTTGGCTAAACAAAAAAATATTCTTCACCACCTAGATTCCCTCGTCTTTGGGAGAAGATATTAACTTCCAATTGGTGATATGTGTCCCTTTATAATCACTAGAATATTTTCAAAAATAATTGAAATATATTTTGTGTATCTTATCCATAACTCCCTCCAGGATGTAAGCCAATAATTTCCCATACACAAGAATCACATTCAAAATTGATTTGATGAGAACAAGAAAAACACCTCGATAAATCCCCGGATGTAGGTGACACCTCGACAACCACATCTTAGGGCCCAGCTGACGAGGCAGATAATCGTGCCCCATCGTCACCTCCCTAACGTCATGCCACCATCCTCCATGCACTAGTTTCTTTCCTCACCAATGGATGCACTCCTTAACTCTTCCATGGTATGTGTTGTCCTGGTAGCTGTAGGGGAGTACGACTACGTCAGCTCACCGTTGGACAGTTTTAATGCACATTTGGATGTGTGCTACCATGATAAGTGAAGAAGCAACCCAGAATTCATTCTCCTATTCACACTTGCTCATATCCATCACCCTATACCTCGTTCCTCTACAACTTCTATGGTGGTGTTTCCTGCAATCTCTTTTGTTCTTGACTCTCTACCCATAGTTTTCACCATGTCAAGCAGGAAAAGGGGAATACCCAGATGAGGACGTGCAGGTAGAGGCGCCCATAGCTAGTGTTCCATTAATTTAATTCTTAGGAGAGCGTGGGGGGATATGACATGGAGCTTCCTGCCCCTCTTCGTCTTACGTTCAACGACTCGGAATACGAGTTAAATAGCTCTGTTTCGGCTACTAGCCATATTACCGAGCGCAGGAGGAACTACAGGGTGGTGAAGAATTTGCTGGTCTACCTCCTCCTCCACTCCACCACACTTCCACTTTCAGTACCTATCCCCGACATCATTCCTACTGCCTCTAGGATTCCAACTCTATATTTTCCTACAACTCCCTCTGCTTCTTAGCCTCCCTTGCCCATTCCAACAACCATCCCTCTTGCTGACCCTCCCACTGCACCCATTAATTTTGAAATCCCGCCACCTCCACCACACTGTAGAATGGCTAGTACTACATCCGTCAAAACCAACACCCCCTCGGTGGTCTTTAGGAAATCCAAGCCTCTCCCAGTCAAGTGTACCCCATCCAATAATGAGTACGCTTCAAGAAGCAATGATGATTACAATAGTGAGGACAATGACCAGAGCAACAAGGACGATCTAAGAAAGCAGTAAATCACCGACTTTGGGATTCATATCATTGAGGATCCCTATACAAAACTATAAGCCATGTTTTATGTTTTATGTTTCAGGGAATCTGGTTACCCAAGTTTATTATCATTATGTTTTCTAAGAAGTTTTTTGTAAACATTATAAGCTACACTTTTCTTGGATCTATTTTCCCTCACAGACGGAGGATCTTTCAGACAATTATGGTCTCATTTTCTTTTTTGGGTAGACTGTACCTTTCTTTTTGTTTCTTCCTCTCTACAGAACAGATCCTCAGTTTTGTACCATTTACTGTACCACTATTTTAATTCAATAGATTAGCTTCTGAATTCACAAAAAAAAGAACACCTTGATAAATCCACTTATTACAATAGAATTTGACACAAGATTCAATCTTAGCAACAATCCAAGACCAACTTTCCTTGCCATATTTATTGGATTTGGTAGTAAATTCCAAGTATTTAATCCCTTCCTCCATCGATTGAGTAGTATAAGGAAAACAACAATCCTAATCATGTCTTAAATGTGTAGCGACCTCACAGTAATATACAACATACTTGTGAACATTCACCACCATACACATAGCTTGATAAACTAGTGTTAATATATTGTCGTATTTTCTACCTTCTTCTTTTGAGCAAATAAATAAGAGTAACACATTATCGATGAATAGTAGGTACAACACCTGATCCTTACCCCCAAAAGTGATCCCCTTAATCTCTCGGTGTCTCCAAGATGCAAGGAAAGCTCTGTTCTGGCCTTCAACCACCAAAATAAATAGATAGGGGGATAAAGGATACCTTTATCTCAACCCTTATGTAGGAGAGAAAAAATTAGAACTTGAACCATTAATAAGTACTACAATGGAGGGTGTCATCACACAAACCATTATCCACTTAACAACCTCATAATTGAGATCAATGTTTAGAAGGAGAATTCTTAAGTATAACTAGGAAACTCAATCATACGCTTTTGATAAATCAATTTTAATGATCATCGCTAATGATTGAACATATTTAATAAGGTGCAAAATTTCCTGAGTGACACCAATTTCCTCGTCAATAGACCTACCTATCATGACTGAAATGTTGAATATATATAACTATAGAAAACAAAGATTTAATACACATCACAATCACCTTTGCAACAATTCTTCAAATGATTGCATAAATAAATCAGCTTGGAGTCATTGGAAGATCCTAGATGGTCCACCTTAGGGATCACATGAAGAAAGGTTGCGTTAAAGCATCATGGAATTCTCCCTAATTGATGCACCTACTCCACTACTTGAATCAAGTCATCACTAATTATATCTAACAAGTATGAAAAATATTATGTTGGAAAACTATCATGACCCTAGATCGTATCCATTTGAGAGGAGTCTATCAGAGAACATAACTCCTCATAAGTCACTGGTTTAAAATTTTCTAAGCTCTTTTCCTCTCTCACCATCCACGGTAAAAGAGAAATCAATTTCATAATCTCCCTCCAATTTGCTATGTTGGGATCCTGATATAGTGCATTAAAATTTCTCATTTCAGTACTAGCTAAGTCTTTGAATCTTGAATCCATAAACCAGATGACCCTAGTTAATTATCAAACAAATCCCAAATGATATTTTTTTCCTTGAATGTCTTGCAAAATTTTGGAAATACCTTGTATTATGATTACACCACATGATCTCTTTTTCCAAAAGAATTTAATTCCATTTTTTCTCCAGATATATGATCTTGTCCTGTTTCTCTTGGTCTCTAATCGCACTTGGGTAAGAAGAGAAGAAAATGTTGAACTCACTTTCCACCTCCATAAGAGTAGCATCCTGATTACCATGTCGATCACAAGACAAATTCAATACTTTTCCTTTAATAAATTTGAGGGACATAAAAAGCTGATACATGAATCCCTCCTCTAATCTAGCCATTAGGTGCCACCAATTATCCTTCACAAGTTGTTGAAATTCCTCCCCCATCGACCAATTAGAGTTATACCTCAAAGGATATCTAGGCTTATC
Source organism: Pseudotsuga menziesii (assembly GCA_001517045.1). NCBI lineage: Eukaryota > Viridiplantae > Streptophyta > Pinopsida > Pinales > Pinaceae > Pseudotsuga > Pseudotsuga menziesii. Next base: position 246,576 of record LPNX010522080.1, on the reverse strand, counting down.
TATGATGGTATCCACTTCAAGAAATATGTGGAAATGATCTAAATGTCTTATACCTCCAAACCATGACCTAATTTAACCCACTTGGAAGCCACAATACAATCAATCCTTTTAGCCACCCCTTCCCAATCAACTCGATTGTTATTCCATGTCTGCTTGAGGCATATGGGGGCCATATCAACCCAATCAACCTCAAAAATATTTCAATAAAAAATAATCCAACCTATCCTCCTGCAATGATCCACCCTAGATCTCATCACAACTAAATGTGAAATTAAGATCTCCATGGGTGAGTAGATTTTACACCTTGAGGCAATGTAAAGAGAAAATATGTTCCCAAAAGTATATTTTGCCATCCTAAGGTCCATAAAGGTTGAGGACAGTGAAGGATCTATTCAAAGTCTTATTGTAAATCATCATGACTAGAGCATAGTTAACTATGAAATAATTATACAATACCTAATTAGAATTAAAACCAATTATAACACCCCTCGAATGGATAAAAGAATATAGAGAAATAAATTCCCAACCAAAGAATATTTGTTTCGATGTCTCAACAATCAGAGACTCCCTTTCCAACATAATTTCTTCGATAAATATCATATCATGATTTTCTAAATCCATTAAAAATTGCAGGGACAATATTTTAGCCCCCCCTCCTAGGCCCCATATATTGACTGACATTAACTTCATTGAGGACCTACATAAGGGGTTTTCCTTACTCTAAGGACCCTAGACAATAAACTTTTCGTATCCTAACTAATCTCTCTTGCAGCCTTCTCCTAGGCATACTTAATGGTTGAATTCCAAACCAATTTGGAGGGACCAATATCCTTTTGGTTGTCAAACCCTAAACCTCCCACAACTGTTGGGCAATAGGGTAGACCCGGGTTTAAACCTTTAGTGTCACACCAACAAAAGACCCACAGTGTTGGCCCTTTTGGCAACAACCTGCACGCAGGTTGCAGTCTCACCCGAAACAGCTATGGGGTGCCACCGAATCAGGTTTCTGCAAGCCGAGAGGGGGATTACTGTACCTTAGCCTTTAATAATATTATTAATCAATACTATAAAAGCTTTACCATTCATTCACATACAACTTCGCAGATAAATAAACAATCATTACTTGCTCAACCCACTACAGGGAATTCACAGCGAAGCTAAACATTAACAGCGATCTAACTTATCAGATGTATACAGTTATTAATGCATAAAAGATAACAGAAATAGGAACAGCACAAGAAACCATGACACCGGATATAACGTGGTTCACCCCCAGTGTAGGGGCTATGTCCACAAACTGTCTTTTATTCAACTTGCTACAAAAACCACAATTTGATCTGCGCACTCAGCTGCAGATCCCTTCAATCCTTAAAAGCCGTGCACACAGCAGCAGGCCTCTGTGCACACAGCTGCATATCTTTCTTTCTCTTCTTACAAAAACCCTCTGCACACACAGCTGCAGAGGTCGTCCATGCACACAGCTGGGACTTAACCTTTCAAAATCAACCTTAGCTTCACCTTATTCTTTCTTTCATCATAAAACCTAACCTATCTTCTTTACACAAGCGCTTATTTATACTGCGCATTTTTACAAAACCATGGTCTTAAACCATGGGCACCCAAAAAAACCCTAAACCCTGGATTTAAACCACGGGTTTATTACAAAAAGGGGGTTTTGACTTACCCTGACACCCCTAAGACTATCTTGACCCATAACTCCACTTACCAACAGCCATGAAGTTACCAAAACTAGTAATCCTTAGGGTACGCGCCCCAACAGGCCCCTAAGACTCACTAGTGGCTCGTCCTGGGACACTCTGCGAGGACTCTGGTGGGAGAATCTTCTGCACGAGGGTCTAGAAGCAACTGGTGAGATTATGCAGTATATCATCAGCGGCTTTCTCCTTTTCCACCAATTCCTGTAATACTGAAGAAGAGTCTGTGTCATCCTTTTCCTGCGCAAAAGTGTCATAGGTCTTCAAAATTTTGAGCTGGCTTTCCACAGTATTGTTCAATTCTAATGCTTCATCAACCAGGGGTTGTAACACATTTTCCAGCAGCGTTGCCTTCGTCCTGCAGGACTCGATTTCCTGCTGAAGTTCCTTGCTACGCTTCACTTTAGCCATCTTCTGCATAGGTGGCAGCGTCTTGATTTCTATCCTGACTGCATCTAATTCATCCTGGAGCAACTTGATGGTTTCCTGAATATTCCCTACATCTAGATGGTCCTATAGGTTTGCCCATGCTTCTATGCTGTCTTCCATTAGTTTGGAAACGCTGGCCACATTATCTGATATTTTTGCTGCTGAAGCCTTGATGTCCTGCTGGCGCTGTTCTCGGACCTCTGGTGGAGTCTCAGGAGGAATTCACAGTTGAAGTTCTGCAATCTGGTGCTGGTGTTCTATCTTCATCCTTTCAACCTCCATGCGGGACTGCTGGGCATAGTCTCTCAGCTTAGCAATTCTCTGCTCTGGTTCCTCTGCTCCCTGTATGTCGGAGTTAGAAAGACTCTGACATGCCTCGTCCAATGCTCGCATCAGCGTAGTTGTTGTCTGTTCAGCCTCTTTCTTCTGTTGTGCGATCTCTTCTAGGCATGCTGAAAAGGTTTTGTTTTGTTTGATGGTGTCTTCCAATTGGATTTGTGACACTTGGGTTCGGGCATGGATCTCCTTTGTAATCGTGAGCTGACAGAGGTGCAACTCTGACATAGACATCTTTGTATAATCAAGCCCCGCGGTTATATTCGTTTGGGGTCGGGAATCTGTGTCAGGATGTATCAGAGTTGCGCTTGATACCTGTCCCTGGTGATCTCTAGGTGACCATTGCCTAATATCCTGCTGTGTGGGTGCCATAGTGCTACTTGTCGCAGTACTGGGCGCTGATTTTGCTATTAGCTCTTTTAACTCCGATACCCTGTTTGCGATACCTGAGAGGCCGGCAAGATGCAGTTCCGCAAACTATGACCATTTTTTAGTAAGCGCTGTCGTAGACTGTTCTAGAGCATGCTCCAGCGCATCCAGCGTGACAATGGCTTCTTCCTCAATATCTTTGTCCTTCGATGCTTTTGCCTTTTTGTGGGACTATGGCTTGGTTACCTCAGCTACTTCTGGTGACTTGTGCTTCGTTGGTGGGTTAGGATCTGATATGGTCTTGACCAACTCCTCATCCTGTTCATCCTGTTCATCCTGTTCATCCTGTCCGCCGTCTCCACCTTGGCCTTCGTCATTCATCTGCGAATCACTTAGGTCTTCGCTATCTTCCAATGGGCTTTGCTGCTGCGCCTGACTAGTACCTATGCCAATATTGGTAGCTGGGGGAACCGGAATAGAGGGTTTTTTCCCTAAATCTTTCAGCCATTCGGCCGGCCATTGCTAAACTATCCGCCTGATATCTGGTTCGGTGACTACATATGGTAATTTGAAGCATTGCCATTGAGGATCTGCACGAGCTTGAATGAAAACATGATGCATATCGACACTAAAGTGCGCGACGCCCTCGTATTGAGAGAACACTTCGTTGGTAAGTCGAGGTGTTTGCACAATCTCATAGTGAATACTCATAGCATAGAAGACGAACACAGTGTTCATCATCTGCTGAGCTTCCTTATCTGAGGATATCCATAGGGAGGCATACCTCGCTGCCCCTGGCGTGCTGGGGTTTATTTCTACAAACTGGGATTCAGTGGGTTCTTTCCACCCAACTAATGCAATAAGGATTACAAGCCAGGAATAATGAAAAGGTCTACCTTTTTCTTGCGCATTGCGGGCATCCTCCAGAAACTCCTTTGCAAGATATCCGGCCCAATTATAAGTATACCCCTCAGCGCAGTTCATAGCAATCCGGATAACCAGGGCAGGTACTTCAGTTGGCCTACATTTCCATATGAGTTTGCAGGCTAAGAGTTCAGCTGCAAATCGAATGGGCTGCTCCTGAATAGTGGAAGTGTGATACCCCGTTTCCTTTTTGTCATGCCAAACCGCTCTTTCATGGTTTGTGCGAGCTTTGTATCATCATGTTTGGACGGAAATTCAGTTCCCGGATCAGGTCCTGCCATGGGTAAACCTGTGATCTTATGGATGAGGGCGGCGTCAATAGGAATTTGCTGGTCCCCTATCCATAAATAGCCGTCATGCACTAGGGCTAGTAACTGCTTGGCCACTATAGTCACATGTATGCTGCGTCCGAAATGGGGAATGTTAAGTATCTTGAGTAGGCCAGCTTTGTCCAGGCCCGCAGCCCATGGTTGCACTTCCAGTAGTGTGACCCTATGATCCGGGTACTTGACGCAGTGCAAGTATTCTACTAGTTCAAACTGTGGGAACTTGCCATGGTCATTTGTGTCGTGATCACTGAACTTAAGCCGATCAATCTTCCCTGTCATATTTCCTATCAACTGTACTCCCGGTGGCAGCGAGGGTGTGGCTAATGTAAATTGCTTTGTGCGACGAGGAAATGCGGTACCTGGGTGAACAGGTGGTAGATATGGTGGCCATGGTGGTGGAATATTCTCCCTTCCCCCAGCTGGGGCCTGTGCGGAGCCAGAGGGCTCCATAGGATGAGCTGCTGGTGGTTGCCCTGTTTGCCACTGCCGGTCTTGGTTGCGCTTGGTGCGAACTTCAGTTCTAGTCTTTTTCCTGGCAGACCATGTCTGTATCGGCCGTGGTGGTGCTAGGGGAGTGTCTTCACAGTGAGCTAGGGCAGGCGGCCGATTAGAGCAGGTGATCAGACCCTCTTGCTCGAATTCTCTGACCAAAGCGTCAATCTCGCGTTCGGTGGTCATGGGTTCACTCAGAAATCTTGAAGAAATGTAGGATGCAATTTTCCCTAACGTAGGCGTCTTCTTATACACTTCATCAATCAAATCGGGCAGGACAGTGCATTGAAGGCACCAAGTCTGACGAAAATCTTGTCCATGTGGAGCGCGATTGCCGGTACTGGTCTTAGTACAGTCATTTAAAGCAATTAAAATTCCACCGCCGCCAAATTGGCTGTTTCCCAACGGTCGGATTTTAAGCCTCGCTATATTTTTGGGCTGCGGCAGAATCATGGTTGAAGCCTCGGGGCAATAAGCAACCTCAGCCCAATAGTGCCCTTCGACCCGACCTGGTAATATCTGCGACAGGACTATTAGGTTTGAGGCACTAGCGTCTTGGCTCTGCCCCTGGGTTTGGTATCCAATTCCTGGATGATCAACATTTGCCTTGTCGTGGTGTGATCGGAAAGCTATATCTAAAACAAGACCACTTTTATTAATGGAAAATGTGATAAAAAAGCTATCCACAAGATCATCCCCACTTACAGTACCGTGGCGGAGCTCAACCTTCATATGCCCATTTTTCGCTATAGGGTCCAAGATATGTACGAAGTTATGCACCCACTCCTTGCGAGGTGTGTTTGCCATTGCTGTATAGTTCTGCCTCAAATGTCCCTGAGGGCTATTCCGCCCCTTGAACTTACTTCGCACTTCTTGAGCTTGCCTTATGACTCTGGGGCGTAGGAATTTCTGGCAGGTTCCTCGACTGGGGTGAGACTTTGTATGATCGGTCCCCCATGCTGCTGTAGCTTCTATTGCTATTTCCAGATGCTGGGTGTTTTGTGACTGAGGTACTCGTTCTGACATAGGTGCAATAAATTCTCCAGGGTTTGTCATCCCAACCTATGCAGGCAATTCTCTAGGCTATGCGCTAAGGCATCGAAGAGACTGAGTGATCTGCGCGCATCTATGGCCATGTAGCTCGTACAATCGATTCTGCCAATTCTCCAGACCATCGTCTGAATCAGACATGCAGGAGCTATCACATTGCCAATCCATTACACCATCATCATTAGGCTCGACATAATCTGCATCCTTGGCTATGATGTTGTAGATGTGGTCTAGAGTATCCTGCTCCCCTTCATCTCTGAGTGGTTCTGTATATCTTTCTCCTTGGGATGGGTCGAGGGGTATAATAACGTGCAGGCCATTTCCTTCGAAGGTCATCTGTCTCCTTTTAAGGTTGATGATTGCAGCATTGGCCATGGCCCACTCAATTCCCAACAGGGCTGGGTAAGGGTTGCTGTCATCAATGATCTCAATAACTTCAAAATCTGCTAGAGTACTGACCCTATCGATGTCGATTGGGACACTAAGAAGTCTCCCTAGCGGTACAATCCTTTGCTGGTTAGCTAGTCGCAGTTGTATAGGTGACCAAACCAGGGAAGGATTTCCCATTTGTCCCCAGGTCTGCTTGGGTAGGACATTAACGTCTGATCCAAGATCCAGGATGACATCAGTCATATCATATTCTCCTATCTGAACGTTCAGTCTCATTTCCCTTCCCGTTCTTCGGACAAGACTAACAGTTTTCTCCTGATCAATTCCTCTTTGAGGGTCTGTGACAGCAAGAACTTTTTGCAGCTCGTTTAGAGCGTTTTGATTCCGCAAGAGTTTCATACAGCTTTGCAAGAAAGAGGATAGTGTACTTACTTTATCCGTCGAGGCCTCCTGTGGCTGCGAAGCCTGCTGAGGTTGCTGCGCAGGTATTTCTACAGCGCCAGGGTCAACACTATCGCACAGGGCCTCCTGGACTGGTGCGTGGTCCTTCGCAGGGTCAAGGGCTGGGACTTTCTGGGAGGCCTTTTGTGCGCACACCGCGGCAGGTTGCTTTGGCGAGTCTTGAGTATGTGTCGTAGCTCCACTCCGGGTGACCACATTGAGGGTTGGGGCAGGTCTCTGCTCCACGGAAATCAACTGAATACTTGGAGTAGGGCCACGGTTGTTTTCCTGAATCTTTGTGAGGAGCTGGGGGCACTAGTGGGGTTCCGACAGTCGCGAGCCAAGTGACCAACTTGGTTACAATTGTAACACACAACCTGGCCTCTACCTCTGCCGGTCATCCCACCACGGCCGCGACCACCAAAAGCACCTCTTCCGGAGGCGCCGCCGTGGTAACCATAGCCATCATTATTCTGGGCTTCATTGTGGACTCGGCAGGCATCAGAGGTGCACTCTCGCATAAGGTCGTAGCTACGACATTCTTCTTCATTATGCCCGACGGACTTACAGAACTGGCAGTAGGGGTTTTTGGGAACTTGAACATATCTCTGAAGAAGATGGCAGTGCTCAGGGCGATGCTAGCCAGAGGTTCGGAAAATCTCACAATATAGAACACTGGCATTGAATTGGTTGGGCGTGCCCGTATTTAGATATGTTCTGACCACGGGGCACTGGTCCCTATCGTGACCCTCAGACCGACATTGCATACACCAGACCTCCTCTCGACTGGTTTTAGCTTTCTTCATGTCACGAAGCTCCAGGGCCATCGCTGCCAGCTGCGCTTGGATTTGAGCAAGACCAGAATCGTCTCCGACGGGAGCGGTCTCTAGCTTCATTGCGATTTCCAGAGCCTCTTGCTGGTCAGCAACCTTCTGTTGCATGAGCGGAGTTCTAATATGTGGCAATAACGCTGCGATAAACCATTCCTTGTGCTGTGCAGGACTAATGGTGAAGCTCACTTGGTCTAATAGAACTTTGAATCTCTGATCAAAGTCCCACACGGATTCGTCGCGCCGCTGTTGAATCTCTTTGAGTTCAGTGATGCTCTGGGATTCTGATTTTGGTTTCTTAAATTCCTTAATGATGGCGGCCTTGATTTCATCCAAAGTGGGGTGCTGATTACTGGAGAATTTCATGAACCAGGTCAAAGCCCGGTCGCGAAAGGAAGTAATGAGCTGCGTGGTTCTCACATCCAGGTCGGTAATACTTTTCGCGTTCCAGACGGCCTCACATAAAAACCAGAACTGTTCTGGATCTTCTCATCCCGTTCCTTTGAAGATGGGTAGCTTAGTGTCATCAGCTAGATGGGCCATGGTGGTTCTGGGAGGGTTGGGAGGGGGACAGGACGTTGATGGGGGGGATTTATGGGGGCAGATTGACCTGTGGCCGGAATACTTGGACTTGGTTGCCTATCACACTGTGACTGAACTTTAGGGGTAACGAAGCGACGCTGGGGGGTAACAGGAGGGTTTCCTACCGAAGGGTTTTCTTCAGGGTCTGGCTGTGGAGGATTTACAGGGGGAAATGCGGTGGTCTGTCCTAAGGAGTAGGACTCAAAATCTCTTTTGTACCTTTGCTCACTTCGTGGCAACCCACTTTGCGCATCAAAAATATTCTCACACGGGGCCCTTTGAAAAACTGCCGTTCAGCTTCGCTGAAAGAAGTGTTTGTATCAATGGCAAACTCTGTCACGAAGGCTTCTAATGTTCGCGTCGTCTAGAAATCAACAGCATGGGATACCTCATTGTTCACGTGTTGCACAAGATTGACCCTTGTGGGGGTCCACACAGGAATCCGTCGAGCTTGAAAGTTCGTCCTCCTCTCTGTTAACCTAGACAACCACTGGTGCAACTCTATGTGGAAACTACCAAAGAAAATTTCATAAGTATCACAAAAAACATACCTTTGTAAAAAGTCACTTGCGCTTCGACATGGATTCGTATTCTCTTGCTGCGCAAATGTCAGACAAGTCTCAGTAAACCAATCATCGATGTCCTTCACAGAGGGCCTCCAGAACATAGCCCCCGAGGTACAATGTAAACCCCTCTTGAGCAGGTACTGAGTTCAACCGGCAACAGAACCAATTTGTTGGGCAATAGGGCAGACCCGGGTTTAAACCTTTAGTGTCGCACCAACAAAAGACCCACAGTGTTGGCCCTTTCGGCAACAACCTGCACACAGGTTGCAGTCTCACCCGAGACAGCTATGGAGTGCCGCAGAATCAGGTTTCTGCAAGCTGAGAGGGGGATTACTGTACCTTATCCTTTAATAATCTTATTAATCAATACTATAAAAGCTTTACCATTCATTCACATACAACTTCGCAGATAAATAAACAGTCATTACTTGCTCAACCCACTACAGGGAATTCACTGCGAAGCTAAACATTAACAGCGATCTAACTTATCAGATGTATACAGTTATTAATGCATAAAAGATAACAGAAACAGGAACAACACAAGAAACCACGACACCGGATATAACGTGGTTCACCCCCAGTGTAGGGGCTACGTCCAAAAACTGTGTTTTATTCAACTTGCTACAAAAACCACAGTTTGATCTGCGCACTCAGCTGCAGATCCCTTCAATCCTTAAAAGCCGCGCACACAGCAGCAGGCCTCTGCACACACAGCTGCAGATCTTTCTTTCTCTTCTTACAAAAACCCTCTGCGCACACAGCTGCAGAGGTCGTCCACACACACAGCTGGGACTTAACCTTTCAAAATCAACCTTAGCTTCGCCTTATTCTTTCTTTCATCATAAAACCTAACCTATCTTCTTTACACAAGCGCTTATTTATACTGCGCATTTTTACAAAACCATGGTCTTAAACCATGGGCACCCAAAAAAACCCTAAACCCTGGATTTAAACCACGGGTTTATTACAAAAAGGGGGTTTTGACTTACCCTGACACCCCTAAGACTATCTTGACCCATAACTCCGCTTACCAACAGCCGCGAAGTTACCAAAACTAGTAATCTTTAGGGTACACGCCCCAACAACAACCCAAGGATCTATGGAGTGGCCCAATCTTTGATAAGGTAAGGCACACAAACTTGATAATAGGAAAATATACATTTACCAGAGAGGGAATGTTGTCAGTGAAATCAGGAAAGAGAATCAAAGGAAATCGGAAAAAATATGGTAAAATGTTCCCCCTCTAGACCCTTACCCTCAACTGACGAATCCAACTCTCCCTTGGAAGCCAAAAGAGGAGGAAACTGTAGAGAATGTTGAGCAATAGATATCCCCAAAATGAAACAAACATCATTCAAAGGAGGAGGATAGATGGGATGATAATAATTCTTACATGAAAGGATGATTTTCAATTCTTCTACAAACATGCCACAAAACCTCTAATTGATCCCATTGGGTAGTGGATATATCACCGAAAAACTCCTAAAAGGACTCCCTTTGAGCTTCCTCCTAGCTAACGATATGTATAAATGGAATAGATATGTCACCTACTAAAATATTAGGTTGTTTATCCTATTCTTGGATATGGGCCTAAGAATTCAAAAGTTCATGTCCGACCACAACACCCAAATTATTCAAGGTAGCACAAATGTCCCTATCCCTCTGGATTTGTTGATGTATATGTAACTTCGGAATGTATTCTTCTATGTATCTTATGTATTGTAACCTGATGTTTATTCCAGGATGTTTCTATTATGTATTTGAGTCATGTGGTCATGCCCCGATGTTCCGATCGGGAGGATTAATAATGTAATCAAGTCATTGGGTAAGTCCCCACAGTTTCGGGGCACTTGAGTTATTATACACTAATTAAGGTGTAGGCTCGAGTAGTAATTATTAGGTTGAGCCTACATGTGAAAATGAAATTCAAGTGAACGGATGAATATAAATAAAGAGTGAGATTCTCTCTATTTATCACTTGTGAAATACATCACTTGCTCTCCCAAGTGTGGCGCACTACTGGAGAAGGAAATTTTGGGACTAGACAGAAGACAGAAGACTACTGCTGTTTTGGGAGATCTCTTACTGTTTTGGTGTTGATTCTATCTTAGAGGAAGTTGCGGGATTTTATCCTTTATGGTTTCCCCGAGGAAAACTCTTTCTGTCTCTTGTCTCTTGTGATGTGCTTGTGTTTTATTGATGTGCTTGTTAATGTCTCAGTGAAAAGATCCTAAGATCATAATGCTAGCTTAAATGTGATGAAAAACTAACATGGTATCAGAGCTAACCTGAGAAGAAGACATTGTGCAACTACAGGAACTGGGGATTCCTATTTTGTGGATCTTCCTCCACATATTTTCAGCAAAAGTATGCTAGGATGACTCTCCATTGAAGGGTGCATCTTTCTGTCGATGTGGAATTCAATTTCAAGCATTTTCAGTTTCGATGTGGAAATTAGGGCTTTCTACAGAAGAGGAATTTTTTGAGTGAGACCTGCATAGGATTTTTCTCCTCACCAAAACCGAAGTTTAGAGACCTGGATCAAGAAATTTGGTTGGGTGAAACTCCAGGAAAGTCAAACCCTAGTTTGACCCTGAGCTAGGAGAAACCCTAAATACTAAAACTGCTAAGTTTTGGTACAGTCGCTATATTATGAGATTGGAGACGTCTCAGAAGATGAAAATTATAGGGGCTGAAGATAAAATCCTGATGAATCCTGTGTCCAAACATCATACTTAAATTATCTGTACTCCAGGAGATATGATCTCTCTAAGTCAGGGTTCCAGCCTCTTCCAGAATTCATCCCTAAACAGGACATCTAGGGAGATCTGTAATATCTTGAGCTACAGAGGTCCAAATGAAATTATTGAATATGTTCCAGAAAGGGAACGGACTTTAATTTTTGTGATCCGAATATCAGACTCAGAAGATGAGCTAGTGACACGTGGCATGCCATAAAACTTTGCTGTTCTGAACAGTCCTGTAACATGACACCTTGGGAAAAATATCATAAATCCCAAATGGTGAAACCAATTCTGATGAAAACTGTGGTGTTGGATCAAGGACATGTGAGGTTACCTCAGTGAGAAATTTCCAACATAGAGGATCATTAATTTAGGAGATATCGCAGAAACAATAACAGACATTTCTACAGAAGAAATCAGTAAATTAGGGCTTCCTGTTTCGGGAGCTTCCCTCCACTGTTTTCAGAAAAGGAGTACATTAGACAGCTCCATTTGAAGAGATATATCTGTTTGTCCAATTATATCTGAAAGTTTCTAACTTTTGAAAATTAGGGTTTCTGCGACAAACCCTAGATCAGCGAACTCCGGGACAAGGACGGACACCTCAAATCGGTAAGATCTAATCTTTTGTATTTCCATTTGCGGTTCTCATTTCAATATGATCTATCACAATAGCTTGATGATAAGCTTGGTGAAGTTGACAACTTCCAAGAATAAGAGTATTTGATCTCTCTGAAGAAACTGGATTAGACACCTACATGAGTATAGAGGTTCCAGTTTCAGAGGGAGACGAGGCCAAAGAAGACATCACGCTCATGCTGCAGAGGATGATGAACCATCCAGAAAGATATCCATATATGAAAGTGAAGATTCTTCAAGCGATGATGAATATGTTCTGATC
>LPNX010522080.1:216946-230180 GCA_001517045.1 Pseudotsuga menziesii | reverse complement strand
GAGTGAGAGTCTCTCTATTTATCACTTGTGAAATACATCACTTGCTCTCCCAAGTGTGGCGCACTACTGGAGAAGGAAATTTTGGGACTAGATAGAAGATAGAATACTACTGCTATTTTGGGAGATCTCTTACTGTTTTTGTGTTGATTCTATCTTAGAGGAAGTTGCGGGGTTTTCTCCTTTATGGTTTTCCCGAGGAAAACTCTTTGTGTATCTTGTCTCTTGTGATGTGCTTGTGTTTTATTGCTGTGCTTGTTAATCTCTCAGTGAAAATATCCTAAGATCATAATGCTAGCTTAAATGTGATGAAAAACTAACAGGATTCACTCCCTTTTCTCATCATCCCATTAAATATCCAAACTATGATTAGGCTGCCAAATTTTATTTTGAAACCTCATGTTGTTAGTTAAACAATGCATGTCCACAACAATGGCTTCATGCACATATAAACATAACATTTAAATAATCTATCCATTGAGTGAAATTTCATTCCACAACAACCAACTCCATGGAGTTGAAAAGTCCTTGGATAAGGTCAATCTCAACTAGGATTTGTGCCACTGAACGATAAGAGATATTGAGATAATTTTCATGTGCTATCATGAATTTACCTAACAAATATCCAAACATCTTAAAGCCATCCTTAGAAAAAAATCCAAGAGGTGTGTTTGGAACTTCTACCCAAATTAGGGATCTCATCGAGTATTCATCTCAAGCATCAAATAAAATATGTGATTATTTAAGAGTAATGTAGATTTATTATTAAGCCAAATATGTTGTAGAATACCTTAAGAATCCTCATGGTTTTTAAATATAAACCCCAACTAGACCCTACTAAGGTTATGGGAAATAGGGATTTAGTCAATCCGAAGAACCCAAGAGCCCAAGAGACAAGAGTCCAATCTGCCAAATCCACTATAGAAACCCTCAAAATACTAAAATTCCCCACCAAAGTATGATGTTCTAAGTTGGGGATCTACATAATGTTAATATATTTTCCCACCACTAAGGAGACTCAAGGATTTCAACACCTTATTACTATTATCAACTGCCTTAAACACCCCTTTGCAGTTGAGGCTATGAATATAAAATAAACTCAATCTACCTCCCACAAATCCCTCAAGCCTCAATGGATCTGTCACCTTCACTATGAGAATTGAAGTACCCTTCTAGCACCATTTCATACTAGTGTGTGGAAGTTAAATATAATTGGATTTCACATGAGGCCACCATAGAAAAGTCCACAACACCTGCCGAAGGGTCATCCATTGGCCCCTCAAATTGATCTCCACTTGATTTGTCATAACTTCTAGAGTTACATCTGTAGGGATGAGATCTAGAAGGGATATGGATGGTGGTCATGCCACATTGGTATTAGATGTGATCAGGAAGGAGGATGCCACATGTATATCTCCCATGCTCATGGTTGTCTCTACTTGGTAGGATTCCTATCCTACCAACTGATAAGCCTTTGTGTTTATCAACACATCAACTCCTAGTTGGAAAGTTGTAGGAATTTTTTATGAATGTGAATTATGTTGGGCGACGATCCTTTGTTTTTATCAACACATAATTTATTGTTGAAACTTTGTAAGAATTGTAACTAGTAATACTTAGTTATGTAAGAATTGGTTTCATAATTTGGCTAATAATGAGTAATAATTTGACCACAATGAACCTAATTCTAGTTGTAAATTTGTCTGAAATTTTACATGTTGCCCTAATTTTATATGGATACTTAAAAAACTTAGGAGGAGGAACCAACATTTTCAAGGAGATGAACAAAATTTTTTGAGGGGTCCCCATTGTCTCTCAGGGAGAAAATGGGGAAGGTAGTTGTGGGTGCGACACACTAGTAAGAAAAAGTGGGGCATTTGACCAACAAGGTGATATTGGGGGATATTAATGTTTATAAGGTATTGGAATAAACATGTTTTCTATACAATTGGATCGGTTGAGTTAGACACAATATTCTCCTCCCTCCTACTCTACTCTCGTTGAAGTCTCTATTGTGCCTTTCTTTGTTATTTTTTTCTTCCTGTCCAACTATTGTTTATGGTGCTCTTTTTCTTTCCTTTCTTTCTTTGTTTGAATCCTTGCATGGTTTCATTGTTTGGATTGAATAATCCTTATATCTATCCTTTCATTTGCAAGATCCTTCTTCTTTTCTCTTTCTATTGCATCTCCATTTTCTTTTGTTCTACCTCAACCAATAATGAAATGTACTCACATGAAGTGAGTAACTATGAACTCCTACTTAAGAGAAGAAAAACTATTGATCCTATCATTGTTTTTTCTTCCATTCTCTCCTCTAGTATCCTTATGAATGACTTGAGTGGTGTAGTACTTTGTTTACAATGAGAATCAACTAGGCATTGTGATCCCTTTGTAGTGTCTCCTTCACCGATCTCTTCACTTCTTGCAACATATTCATTGACACCCCCAACATCCACATAATAATTGACAAATTCATTGTTCAATAGTACTGGTTGTGAAGGAATGTTCAATCTTTATTCATTAGTGTTAGTAACAATATGTGCATATTCATCATGGCTTCTGTTAATCATTCATGTTTCTTTACCTGACTTGGAAATGCCAATTTCTCTTTATTACTTCATAGTTATTGTAAACCCTCAACCACATTCATTTCAACAATGTCATTATGAACTTGATTTGCAAAATATGTACATGCTTCATGCGATTCAAAAACTTCAATTTCCTTTCGGTTTGCTTCATTTTCATATTATGTAGCAATAACATGTTCATAAATATCACCTAATGGTTGGTAGTTTCCTTGAGAGAGGTACAACATGTTTCCTATAACATCTGCATCTCTTGGACATGTACTTGAAAGGATTGGCTACAAACCATATCATGGATAATAGAATCATAATCTAATGGCCTCTACCTTAGGTTTCTTTTCCATCCACACTACTCTCTTGGACCTAAAATTAATTTTAAAAGGCCCTAACACAGTCACATCAAGGGGATGCAACTTGTGGGTGATAGGTGACGTATCACACTCAATGCCCATAATTTTTTCCTCTTTAATGGTTTGTAGATATATGTGGTTTCCATGGCCATACAAAATTATCAAGTGTCTATTTTCATGTGATACACCACCAGGTACATATGCAATAAAGTGACATAATTGCAATATCTTGATTTTGACCCCTATTGCATTGAAATTGCATATGATGTAAATAACGTTATTAAATCATGGTGAGGAGCTAAAGGCCAAGGCCCCACCATTGATTTATAGTTTTGTGTATCGACAAAAATTGATACCCGTGGTTCTTGTGCTAGCCAGACACATTATAAAATGAGACATCATGTAAATATGCAATTAATAAAAAATACCCACAACTAGCTATGCTAATGCAAAAAAGAGATGGGGGAGTGATTTCACAAGGAATAGGAAGGGAAATTATTCAAACTATTGAGCCAATAATGTTGAGCCAACTGTCAATGGGAGAACCCATAAAACTCTCAACTACCCATTTTGTCTTTTGTGTCCAATCATTTATTTCTTACAGAAGTTGGTTGGGGCAGTTAATGCATGGGGAATGGAAGAGTATAGCAGTCAAAATTCATATTGGGGAAGCCATCAGTTTTCGAAAATCATTTTTTTTCTTATTAGGAAAGTTATTACCCAGAAATCTGTTTTTGTGTTGCTTAGTGGATGGGAAGAGATATGTCCCGATTTGTGGGTTTAGGGAGGTCATTTTTCCCCTGTAATTCCCATGTATGTTTTCTAGAAATGAATTGGTCACCCAAGGTTGATTTTTCCCATCTGAAAATTTGCTTTTGGTTTCCCAACGTTTTTCCTCATACCCAACATTTGTATTTTGATGTTATGTGCATCCCTATTCTGGTTTGAAAGACTTAGGAGTGGAAGAGGCCCATAATTGGCTTGATAAACCTAGTGAAGAGAGGAACCTCACAAACATATCAATAGGGGATGGAAAATATTCTATGCACACCTTGAAGATCACTGTAAGGGAAGGTATGTCTTGATGGACTGTGTAGCAGTGAAGGGAATACTTCCTTGTGTTGGGTGTGTAGGTATTGTGGATTACAAGCTAGATAGATCTAGTGCAGGTGTCCATAGCTCTGTGGTTGAGCCCACTAGCCTAGAAATTCTACCTTTCCACTGCCTTCGTAGCCTGATAAACCCAATTGTAGATTGGCTTGGATGAACCTTGGTTTCATTTGGTTATGTGTGAGCCTACTGTTCCCTAGTTCCTTGATGAAATCATGCACAACTCAAGGGTGGCATTGGTGCTGAGAGATTAATGAGAACAATGGCCTATGGTTGGGTGGAACATTGCAGTGACATAGCTAGTTGTGGGACAACTCATTTACAAGATAAGTATTCTCTTGTATTTTCTGTATTAATCCTGCATTATATTTTTTTTATAAACATATGACTGCGTTGAAAGTGATTTTCTTTCGCTGTATTTATATGTATTATGCATATGTACTTGTCTTTTATTTCAATGCATTTTATTATTATGTTCATGGGTATAGATCACTGATTTGAAAGACAAAGCAAGAGAAGAGTCACTTCCTCTCCTCATTGAGAGAGGTAGAGAGGAGTGGACGTGACAACAATCAATTCATAAACCATTGTTTAGTCATCCATGCATTGGGATGTGCAACCATGCATGATCCTACCTCATAGTTACTAATGTAGTTTTTAAACCAATATTTCACTGTAAAAAAATAAAACCCAAGGATTGATGCACCTTGCAATTATGCAATACATAATATTTATCCACTCCCTACTCTTATGAATGTTTTTGGCACATTCTTGGTCCCTCTCCTCGCGATTACTTGCATGCCACAATTCCTTCCTGCTTGTAAGCCAATTTCAATTCATCATAGTTCTATATATGATCTAGACTATT
The DNA here is from genome assembly GCA_001517045.1 of Pseudotsuga menziesii. Classification (NCBI taxonomy): domain Eukaryota; kingdom Viridiplantae; phylum Streptophyta; class Pinopsida; order Pinales; family Pinaceae; genus Pseudotsuga; species Pseudotsuga menziesii. The sequence goes on along the minus strand of LPNX010522080.1, from coordinate 225,270 downwards.
TGAATGTTCCTGATATGCATTGGGTAGAGTATAATAGAAATTGGACATAACCGCATGGCACAGATTGAAATCTTTGTTTCTATCTAGTCCCTCTGTTGTTCGTAAAACAAGTTTGGGATGTCTTTTCTTGAACCATGGCCATCATGTTTTCCTATGCAAATCATCTCTAAATGGATTTCGTTGTGATTGAAAAACTTATTCAACACTCAACTTTATTTGTATCAACTCTATCATGTGGCCCATATAATCAATATCCTTACATCAACTAACCACCTCTTCCTCTTCTTGTTTAGTTAACATTGTAAGAGGCCCTTTCCTCTTGGTATGAGTGAGACCATTATCCAATAATGCAATGATGTTGGTGTAATCCCATATTTTTTGTATCTACCCCCACATAATATCCATTGAATTTGACATAATCAATTTCTTTCAACATGTCCTCTTTTGTCTAACCTCTGATAGCATTGATCTTCTTCCTTGAACCAACTTTTTGCCCTATAGTTTCCAGTGGAGAAGAACCATCAACATTTGCCACATTTTGGTATTCATCATTTGTATTTTCATTGTGGTCAACAACAATCTAAAGTATCTCCTCATCTGATGAAGTTTATTGTCATTGTGCACCCCTAGTCCCTCTCCTTTGTGTCATCCTTGTTGAAGAAACATAGTTCCCTCTTGCCATGACTACAACAATCTACATGAGAACAAGATAGAAATGTAATAAAAAAGATATGTTCAGATTGTATAGTTTTTTATGCAGAAGGGATAAGTAATAGGAAATACAAAACTCATTAAAGAGGCATCTTATTGTATATTGTTGGTTGTTTGAGATCAATCAAATGTGTACTAGCAATTGTATTTTAATGGGCATGTTCATTCGTTATGTACGACTTAATATTTGAAATATATTATAGAATCATTCTTGCTTAACCCATGGGATTCTACTAATATATTTTCTCTACACCCAATTTGTGAATCTCTCTAGGTGTGATCTCACTTTCAATATGGGTTTACAAGAATTTCCAATTCATTGTTTTTTTCCTTTTTGATATAAATCCTCCTACAATTTTTTTGTGGGAGTGGGGTCCCATGACATATCATTTTAGGGTTCTCAGATAGAATGAATTGAGAATGAATTTGGGCAAGGGGTAGTAAAATCCCATTGGTATACCCGTCACCATGGTCCAACTGACAATGTTTCCTTAATCACATGGTCATAATCTCTTTTGTGTGATGTAATCAATCTATTTGGATTTTGATAATATATTGTCTTTTAAGAAAGAAGCTATTCCTAATATATAATTAAGTTGTGGATTGTTTTTCAGTTCCTAGTTTTAACATGGATAAATAAAGGAGTTAACATGCCAAATGTCAATTTTAGCCTTGAATGTTAGTAAGGAAAATACAAATTGAGCATGTGGAAGACTAGTTGGCATAGCATAGTTTGAATTACTCCCATAAACTATAACTAAGTTTTTCTTTCTGGTGACCACTTTGTTGGTAGATGTTTCATCTTTTCCAGTTGTTCATGCTTCAATCCTTTCTTTCTTTCAAACGTTTGGAATCTAATTTCCCACATTACATTTTTTCCTCAAGTTCATCATCTATGTTGCACCTTTGCTTCTCTCACTTCTAGACAAATCTAAGAAAAGTAAAAGAACTTGTTTCATACAAGAAGAGAAATAGAATGGAAGGAATACGACTATGCATAAAGATATAATTAAATCATGGAAAAAATTGGGGTATTCATTCGTGTTTACTACTTTTTAGAAAAAAGGATCGTAGAGCAATAACATATATATAGTTAAATCAATAAATAAGATGCAAAACACATTAAAACATTACAGAGAGACACAGATATACCGTGGTTCACCCAAACAATGGGCTACATCCACAAAGAAATTGCCAGTCCTTTTATTATAGTCCAGAAAGATGAAGGGATACACCTTGCAACAAAACCACTGTACTTCCTCTTCATGCTCTCACAGTCTCTCTTCCAATACAATACAATACCATACACAGTCGTGTTACAATGATTTCTTTTATAGGGGAAATACAATGGGAAAATTCTAGGGTTAACCCAATACCATGGGTCCGCAATACTATTGGCCAACACACATCCCAAAAAAAATTTCTCGGGGGCTCCGCCCCAAACCCCCCTTTTCTCGAGCAAACCCCCGTGTCTCGGGGGCACTGCCCCCGAACCCCCATGTCTTAGGGGCACTGCGCTCGAACTCCCGTGTCTCGGGGGCATTGCCCCCCAACCCCAAGGTAGGGTGAACAAGTGTACAGTACTCCTGGGTTACAATCACAACTGAATAATATCTCTGGATCTGGAATATTTGGCTCCACAACCAACAACTACTTACTATCATAGTAGTCCCTTTCTCCCCAACTTGATGCAACATGATCTATAACTTCTAGGAGTTTGATAATATTAAGGGTTTCATGTTGAGTTTGAACATATCCATATTTTAACTATTTTAGATTTGGAAAAAGAAATGAAATGAAAAACCAAGATCATTTTTAGAAAATCTAGATCTACCATTAATAATACTGAAATAAATAGAAAACATCTACGATGTAAATACCTAAGTTGAAAAAACTATGTGAGGGACTGTTGACAATGATATGTTATGTTGTTTCAATTGTGAAATGTATAAATGGAAAATTCAATTAGATTGTTGATGCTTTGTAATATCCCATTGTTGGTGAATGTCATTGGTTACATGGAGCAAATATGTATTTCTAAATGTGTGGTTATGTTTGTTTGTAGTTTGATCAATGGTTGGAAAATTTCCCTAGTTGATCCTTGTGCTTTTAATCAGTATAATGGCTGATTTGATCATTTTAATGTGTTGGTTGTCATTAATTCCATTGAATATTACATTCTTACCATGGCTTATCCTTGTGCTTTTAATTAGTTTGATGGTTGATTTGATCATTTTATTGGGTTGATTGTCATTGATTGCATTACTGTAGCTGGTTTGTGGATAAATTAGCAGGTTAAGTTGGGTGAATATGTTTGCTTACTTGTGCAAGTGGGGATGAGTATTGGATTCATGTTGGGATTTCATCTTGGTAGGGTTGTCTTCATATTCCATTTGATGTGTTTGATTTGATAGTGCATCAATAATTCTAGGTTGAACTGTATAGGATATTTTAAGGTGTGATTATGTCTTTCAGGCATAACATTGTAAATTGTGATAGTGACAGGATGTTTTGTAAGGATTGTGTGTTAGGAATGTACAAATGGGCATAAAACTCATATTCTAGAGATTTCATGAGTAGACAATTTGTGGGCCATTTTTTACTACTTTTGGACATTATGTATTTATTTAATTATGAATTTAAGTAATTTAACTAGTGGTTAAACTATTCGGTTGTTAGAGTGTTGATATGATCTATTCTATGACCATTATTGTCTATGCATCACTACTGACATCTCTTCCCTAAAAGTGAATAATGATAAACCATTATCCTCTAAGTTGAATTACCTAGAACCACTAGAACTCTACCCTCCATATTAAACCTAGCTAGAAGCAAGCCTACCCTCCAAAACCTTCCTTTTTTCAATCATATATCTAAATAGAATTTGGGTTCAGACATGATAAGAATACATATATACTCCTTAATCTCAATGAATTATTATGTTTGAAGTTTTTTATTGATGAATTTAAGGAGAACATCGATGTAGGGCCTCATCAAAATATAATCCTTAGATATTTTAGTGAGGGTTTTTTTTATTGATCAACCTAAGGAGAACTCAAGTTCAGGGTCTAGTAGAAATATTCTCATTATAAATTGTCATGAATTATTACAGATTACACATTTTTGTAGTGACACATAGAAATATTGACATAATATTGAGAGAGTGGTATACACATTGGGATTGGACCTTTCTTATGTCATCCTTCAAATTCAACGTTGTAAACATAAATTATTTTAGTTGGCACCAAATTGATTTGAGCATATATTAATTCTAGAGTGGATTGGAGCAATGTCGAGGGAATGGTTGTCATACCTTCCGCACCATATTAGATGGAGGTTTCCTCTATTGTCCACTTTCCCGTGGGAAAAATAGGGTGCACCACATTGTTTCCACAATCAAATTTATTTACGGCTACATTATACCTAAATAAACATAAATGTCTATAAAATTATATTGTGGCTATAGTTTAGTGGTGAGAATTACATTATACCTAAATAATCATAAATTTCTATAAAATTATATTGTGGTTGTAGTTTAGTGGTGAGAATTACGGGTTGTTGCAGTGGTGACCTAGGCTCAAATCCAAACAACCAAATTAGTCCTGTTAAGTCATGAATTTGTTTTCTTCAGTCTTATATTTGCTTGTGATTTTTGTTTTAAGTTTGTTCATTTGTTTACCTTTAGAAAATTTTGGTTTAGAGTGAAATTTTGATTTTCTGCCTTTATGTTTCCATCAAATTTTGTTTTTTCTTATGGTTCTGAAGGGTTCTATAGGACATATGTTGATTAAAGGTTCCTCAAATAAACACTAAGATCAAGGTTTACCATATAAACCTTATTCAAAATGGAATTAATGGCTAAAAAGCACCAAATTTGATTTTAAAACATTCTTGTAGCGCAACGGTTAAAATTTTACACTACGGCGCTACAAGAATATCGCAGGTGCTAAATTTGCCTATTTTTTCGCCAAATTCTCCAATGATTTCGCTCCTGGATGACTAATCACATGTGTAGATAGGTTTGATACGTGTTTCATCAAAAATAATCATGCAAACAGGTGTGGTCTATGGCGTGAAGGACATCATGGCAGTCAGAAGTTAGGGCTCGGCGTATCATGACAGATAGAGGTTCTCCACATAGGCATTATGGAGCTAGAGGCGAAATGGAACGAAGACAATTGCTAAAAATCTAGAATTTGCAATTGCAGAGGGAATTTAGGGTTTTCTCAGTGCGCCAGTTGGAAGCAAACTGAAGACTTGAAGACACCTAGACAGTCAAATTCGACATTTAGATAGTCCAAGGGTTAATTTTAAACACCTGCATCAAGCCAGGAGTGAGGTATTCCGCGTAAACTTGGTCGTGGCCTGCTAAATTGGGGTTTTTTCCATTAAGGCTTGTTATGTTAAATTGAATAAAGAAAACATAAATTCATGTTTTTAACAAACTCCAAATGGTGAAAGATCAGTCAAAAAGGTCGAAATGAACATCTTGGATGTTAGTTAGGTTCAGCAGTAGCTTTGTTAAAGATTTTTGGTACTCTGTTTGACCTAAATTACCCAAGCCTGGTGCAGAACATTTCCTACATTAACAATAGAACAGACTGTTAAAAATTGAGTGAAAACATCCAAGGAGAATCAAAAGAAAACTGACTGTCAAAACTCTGAAAGCTTGAAGGAAAAAGGGCTGTTAGGTGTTAGGACACAGAAATGTCCCTTTTTCATCCACTTTATCTTCCGCTATTCCTCACATTTCATTGTCCCATTAACCTTTTATCATACCATTTCCATACATATATGTGGGTTTCACCTTATTATTTCCACTTTATTTATTTTTAGTATTATAAGTGAATTGATGATTAAATATTAGAAAATTAACATGTTTTTCACTAATATCTCAAAGTATGGATGAGCTTTGTAATGTGTAGAAATATGTGAAGGATTAATTCAAAGAAAAGAATTCACGTATATCTCCTCCATCATTTCAAGGAGATAGTTATGCAAAGAATATTCTAAGGAGAAGATCATAGAGATTTGGTTGGGAGATATGTGGAGAATTTGTGAAATATATGTGGAAGATTTGAAGGGATCATATCTTGTAATAATAGGAAAGTAGTTGAGTGGTTGAGTGAATAGTGGATCTCTCATTATGAGATGGTTATTTCCTTCATGTATAAAAGAGAGTGCTCTCTCTTCATTTCATAATAATTATTAAATGGGATATTATCTTAGAATATTTTAGATCTTAGATTATCTTAGAGAATAGTAGATTGTAGAAGTTAGTCTTGACTTTGTAAAATGGAGAAGGGAATTCTTAGATTTTGTTCATAATCTTGGTTTGATGCTTTCATGATTTATGATTGATTCTTGTGATGTAAATTAAGATTGCTTTATTGTTGATGTGAGCTCACATGTGTTGTCTTGTTGCTCTTCATATGTTGTCTTTCTTTTATCCAATTTACTTTTAGCCATGTGTTTCATATTCCAGCATTAGATCAGCAATTGCTTATTTCAGTTTAAGGGGGGTTAGATTATATTAGTCTTAGTTTCACAAGGGGTTAGATTAGCTTAATTTCACTTCAGTCTTGCATATATTTTGCAGGTGCTTCGTAAGCCTACAAACCTCGGATTGACAAATTAAATGGCTGGGCAATTACTACAACAGAATTAAAACAACATTAATTCGGCCCAACATTAGGTCATTAACAAGGTCTTAAAATCACACAGAAACATCATTCAGCCATTGGAAAGTAGATGAAGAAAAGTGGGAAGACCAACAGGGTTGAGCCTACTGAGCTGAATTAGATTGACAAGTTTCCAGGTTGTGCAGAGCTCTTTGAGAATGCTGGGTGGTTGGACTTCTTTAAGAATATTGATGGATATAACACCGAAGTCTCTCATAAATTTTCTAAATGTTATAGCCAAGATATGGTATCATTCGAGACTCTAAAGTTCAAATTGACTGTAGAGTTGGTGGCTGAAGCAATAGGAGTTAAGAATGAAGGAGAGATCTGGTTCAAAAAGGTGCCATTTACCTTCAATGCCCAAAGGTATCTTTTACCTGGCACTATTCCAGACTGGAGCAAGGGAGTGCTCATCCAGAATTTTAGAGCTGAATGGGTAGAGCCCATCAAGATTCTACAAAGCTACATAACTTGTGAAGGGAGGTATGCTTTTGTCTTCAAGTATCATTTCAGGTTCTTACAACACCTGGCTAGTGAATCAAAGATGAGTCTTCCCTTCTTCTTGTTGAAGAGTTTGTAGAAAATGTCAAGCAGGATTAAAGAGCATCATGACCACACTGCACAGTCCATTTTTCATCATGGATTGATCAAGATTATTATCAGCACTGTTCTGCAAAGAGAAGGGAAGACTTGGGACTACTTCCTTTTTTGGTCTGGGTTCCAAATTAACCAGGAAGGACAGCCTACCAAAAATCATGTTGATAAGGGACAAGCCCTAATTAGAAAATTAGGACAAAAGGTCAAGGCGGAAGATAAAAAGTGTGCCAAGCTTAAGGAAGTGGTAGAACCTTCAAAGGAGAATTATGAATCTCAGCAGCCTGCAACTGACAGTTAGAGCAAAATTTTGCTGTTTATTAAAAAGGAAACCCAACCTATGCAAAATAAGGCATCGACATAAACACTCATGGATGAAAAAATTGTTTTCACAGAGAAGGTTGCAGTAGAGGAAAAATATACTAAGGTCCAACAAAGAAGCCCAATCACCATTTTATCTAAAGATGAAGGATACTTGTTGGAAGGAGATGAGGTGACTGTCAGTGCTGAAACTAGGGTTGGCACACACAGGGAGTTCTCCAGTCAAGAAGATAAGACGGTCATGCCAAAGAAAAAGAAGATCAAGGCTAAAGAATTTGCTTCTATCATTCATCAAAGAAAGAGTTTAAATATGGTAGGAGAGTTTGCCCCAGGTTGGAGACCCAAAACTAGATCAAAAAACAAATTGAGGCTAAACATGAAAAAGCTGCTAAACCCTAAGTTAAACACAAAAGAGGTAACTATGATTGATACTTATTCTTCAGATGAAAAGATAGAATCTAGCAAAGGTAAAAGCAAAGGAAGGAAACCATTAAAGATAGTAAAAGAGTCCAGCCTCACCGAAACCAAAATTTCTACTGTGTTTTTGGAATTAAGAGGTGAAATGTTGAAGGAACAACAGAAAGAAGAAATGGAAGCTTCCTATTCAGAAAATAAGATGTTGATGGATGAAAATGAACCTGATGAAATAGATAATCAAGAAAATCCAAGTGTTCATGGTGTTTCTACAGAGCTGCTGCCTGAGGATGAGGACATCTTCAGAAAGCTGAATATCCCATGGTTGCTTAGTGAGCTACAGAATACCACAGCAGGGAAGGCTTTTGACTCAGAAAAGGAAAATTTGCAAAAGACCATCAAGAAGTATAACCATCAAATAGAGTACATGCAAGAAACAAATGATGGTTTGATCCTAGCTAATAGAAGACTTAGGGAGGATTTACAAGAAGTGAATGATCATTATCAAGATCTTACTGCAGTCTCCAAGGAAGCCCTAAAAAGGAAAAGAAGCACAGATTTACAGTGTGCAAAATTGAAACTGACTATCAAAATCTTACAGTA
>LPNX010522080.1:192132-210763 GCA_001517045.1 Pseudotsuga menziesii | reverse complement strand
TGGAAATGTCTTCTTTGTATTCTTTCCTTTTGCACATCCTTTGCAGACCCCATCATGTTTTGCTTGGATTTCTGGAAGACCTTCAACAACTTTGCTTGCAATTGGTAGTGCTCTGTAATGCACATGTGCAAGCCTTCTATGCCAAAGTTCACTTGGCTCTATTGTGTCATGGACCAAGGCTTGTTCTGGATGACCCTTTAGTTTGTACAATCCTCCTTCTTGTTCTCCAATCACCACAGCATCATCGATAGTCTTTCCTTTAGGCCACATGATGACTTGACCATCTATGAATGCAACCCTCATTCCTTTTGCATCTAATGCTGATATGGAGAGGAGGTTATTCTTGAGTCCTGGCACAAACAATACTTCTTTCATTGTTAGATACTTTCTAGAGTCTAGCTTATAGGAAGATTCCCCACTACCTTTAATTGGATATTGGTAGTCATCTCCTAGCTTCACCTTGTGAGGTGATTCATGTTCTGATAGTCTCACAAATGATTCCTTGAATTCTATCATATGTTTGGAGGCCCCACTGTCTATAAGCCAATCATCACTTCCATGAGTAATGTTACCTGTGAGAGCGTAAATCAAAACATATTCATCCTTGCTTGAAGAATCTTCACTTTCATATCTGGTTCTCTTCTTGGATGGTTCATCATCCTCTGCAGCATGAGAATGATGTATTCTTTTGCTGCTCCTCTTTGATAGATTTGGTTTCTTAAGGAAAATTCTTTGCATAATGTCCCGCTTCATCACATGTATAACATATGACCCTAGCCAAATATTTTCTACTGTTATCTTTGTTATAGTGCTTACCTCTAGGGTGACAAGATCTTCTTTTGGTTGACTTGGAGTGTACTGTGAGAGCTTGATCTTCACTTCCCATCTTTTCTTCTCGAGCTGCTATCCGTGCTTCTTCTTGAGAACACTCTTCCCATATTCTACTGAACTTGAATAACTTCTTTCTAGCACAGATTCCTTGGATGAAAGAATCCCATGACCTAGGAAGGCCATTCAAGGTAGTCATCACAATCTCTACATTTTCCACTTCTTCATGTATTGCTTCTAGTTGTTCCTTGATCTAAGAGACTCTTGTGAAGTAATACTGAATTGCTTTTACATTCTGAATCTTCACATTCTTCAGTTGGTTTCTCAGAGTCATCTTCCAGTTTATGTTCGTCCCTTCAAACAATTTGGTTAGGGCATCAAACATAGCTTTAGGTGTCTTGAGAGAGGACACCTGAGGGATAAGGTGATCCTTGATAGAATCAACAATGATCCTCTTTTCCATAACCAAATTATTCTTATGCAAGGCCTTAGCCTCATCTCCCTCTGGAACTGGAACCTCCTCATGGATGTAGGAGTCTAACTCATTTTCTTCTAGGACCAGGGAGATCCTATACTTCCAAGCTCAGAAGTTATCAGCTCCCTCAAGCTTTTCATCAAGCTTGGTATGATGAGACATCTTAACTGAGAACCTCAAATGGAAATACAAAATATTTTAGATCTTACCAGGTCAAGATGTCAGATCTAAATTTTGAGTTGAAATTCTGTAGAGCTGGTTCAGGAGCAAATTAGGGTTTTGCTTTTCCGGAGTTATGTCCACCCAAATGCTTTGAAATTTATCCCTAACTTTGATTTTGGGGAGGATATTAATCTAGGCCTAAGATCACTGAAAAATTCCTCTTCTGTGAAAATCCCTAATTTCCAGCAGTAGTGTCGGGTCCAAAACTGAAAAACCTCAGAATTGGATTCTACTTCGACAGAAAGATGCGCCCTAAGGAGGAGAGTTATTCCACCTTACTTTTGCTGAAAATCTGTGGAGAGAGATCCACAAAGTAGGAAGCCCTAGTTCCCGTAGCTGCACAGTGTCTTCTTCTCAGGTTAGCTCTGATACCATGTTAGTTTTTCAACATTTAAGCTAGCATTATATGGATATTTAATTGAGAGAACAAAAAGCACAACAATCAAACACAAGAGACAATGAACACAGTGTTTTTCCTTGGGGAAACCATAAATGGAGAAAACCCTGCAACTTCCTCAGAGATAGAATTAGCACAAAAGGTAAAACCCCAAAATAGTAAGATGCACTCTCGACAACAGTAACCTTCTTCTTCTCTAGCCCCAATGTCTTCTCCTTCCTCAACTATGCGCTACACTTGAGTGTGTATGTGATGTGTGCTAAATAGAGAGTCCAAATATCTATTTATACTAATCCCAACATGACTAAAAACCTACTAGGGCTGACCTCTACTAGGAGAGTCTAATAACCCTACTTCCCTGGAACCGTGGGGACTTTAACCCTTAGACAATCGAAGGGTTACCCACAATGACTCGACATGACTTGTTTACATTATTGATTCTCCTGATCGGAACATCGGGGTATGACATGACATGATAACATCCCAGAATAAACATCGGGTTACAATAGATAAGAAATACAAGTGAATACATTCCGAAGTTACAATTACATCAACAGGAAGAACTTGATACCACACTTGGGTGAAGAGATATATGATTGAAGAAAATTATTGTTGGAAGCAACATCCTCTGTTATTTCATGATGATATACATATTCATGGGTATATTGATGAGACTACTTTTATCCACTTGAAGTCTTCATGTTTTCTTTGCTCCTTATTTGGTTCAGATTTTGGTGGAGGTTCTTCATTCACTTCTTGGATGAAAGAATACATGGATGATTATATTGATGCACATTATATATTTTTGGAGCATCATTATGGGACATCGTATCCTCACATATGTCATTGGGGAATATTTGATATAATACTTGATGCTTGTGTGTATGGGCCACATGGTGATCCGCTTACTTGGATGTACAAGCACTTTCATGATTCTTTGATGAGGTACCTTCTTGATGCACATTTGGATGATGTTGTTATGTACTTTCATGATCTATATTTTTTACTCATGATTTTTATAATGGTGCAATACCAGCAATGATGTCCTAGAATTGCTTGCTTTCATCTTACTTGGGCTAGCAGTTTGGTTATTGGTTTCAGAAAGAAAACCAACCTTCAGTTATTTGAGTTCATCTTTGCAGAGAAGTGTTCCAGTTTCTTATGTGCGAGACCTTTTAAGATATGGATTCAATTTTCACATGCTTGGTTTTCATGGAATTTCATCATTGACATTTCACACCATGCATGTATCAGGATCATATGGGACCCTGGGATCATTTTTGGTCTCATTGCTTTCAATTGTGGGCATTAGAGGAAATTTGGGGTCTAAAATGGGCCTTATAAGAAAATGAGCCAACAATAAATTCTTTTGAGTTGGAATTCAAGAACCAATACAATTTCAATAAAATTAGTCAACCATAATGGTTGGCTTGTCATATTGTCATTAAAAAAACTAGTTTTTTTTGTTCGTATTTTCAACACATCTCCCTTTTATTTCACTCAAATATCAAGAGAGAGGGCTCGTTGGATGTGGAATTAAATTACGCATCCAACGAGTACCCACAATTCATACTTTTGACAGACCCCGCTACCCCAAAAACAAGAAATACCTGAAAAAACATGATGATGACATAGCCCTCCCGCTCGATATTTTGAGTAAAAACATAGGGAGATATGTTGAAAATACGAACAAAAAAATAGTTTTTTAATTTCTTCGTCCAAAATTAATAAATATTATTTTATTATTTTCCTTAGGAGGCCCATTTTAGACCTTAAATTTCCTCTAATGGGCAACAAGCAACATTGGAGATTTATTCACCACTTGAGAATATAATTATAATTAGAGTAGTGCAGCAACAAGCATAGTGGTTCCTCTCTGAATTTTTCTTGAAATATTAAGAAAATCAAATTTTGGTAACTCAACACCAACTTCAAAGAATTATATAGAAGCAAAAACGAGTGAAAGTTTAGAAAATGTTTCCAAAATATGGAGGTAAAGATTATTTGAAAAAACTTATTTTTTATGGATTTTATTAATCCTTTTGGTGTTAGTGGTAATGTTATAGGATATATCAATATTCACAATCCACATCTCTTTACTTTTGGGAACACAAAAGTGCAGTACATGAGTGCAACTACTAAAATTGCAACTAAAGAAAATTAATGAGCAGAACCATAATGGAGCACTTGGTGCAAAGGAACGAGTACCAAATAAAGATGCCACTTGGGAGTAATAAAAAATATTGCAGCATACAAGCTTGGAATTTCTTGAGGACAAGCAATCTTGAGTGGGGAGGATTTTTTGTATCCCCAATTAAATAATTTCCAAATAAGACTATTTTAAAAATAATGTTTCACCAACCTACTAGTTCCCTAGGTTGATATGGAGACATAAATTTTGTAATAAGGGGATATGGCGACCAAAAGGAATTTAGTTTACCATATTAAAATTTAATTGGTTCACATAAAAGATAAATTATAATAAAATAAGGCGGCATGAGTTCATGAAGACACTTGGAATCTTGTGGAGCCTTTGGTGACTTAGATTCCCCAAACACTTTGCATGAGATTCATCCAAATTCGAACACATGGGTTATGTAACATTATTGGATGGTAATGTGGTGTCAAATATTATATAATGATCTAAGTAAGTGGAATTGGAAAAGGAGGGTAACTCCCATGGAAGAGGAAGAGACTAGAAGTCAAGGTGTGCCACTTGAAAGGAGATTCTATGCACTCTATGACAACAAATGATGGAAAATTCTATGACAAGTATGAAAAATTCAGAATTGATTTTTGAAATATGACAAATATGAAATTTCAGGGCTAAAAATATCCACCAAGAGGTCGAAATAGGAATTTATAGTCAGCCATTCCAAATGGGGAAAGAATTAGAGCATGAAGAGGAAGACACGTGTCATGAGAGTTACTAAACCACTAAGATGAGTTGGAGGAAGCTCATGGAGGGAAATTATACCTTAGGAGGAATAATTAAGATAAAAAAAGGATTTCATGAGGAAGGAGAATATATTTTGATCATTTTTTAATTGGCCTTTGGCATTTTGGAGAGCTTTTGCTTGTCCATTGCACAATGAGTGTTCACTCTCCTTGCTTGTGAACCAATTTCGAGGGAGTTGGATTACTTTCCAAGTTGGTTTATGGAGAGGGAATTCAAAAATATAATGGGATATTAATGAAGGAGTTTTATTTTCAGGTTTAAGGTCATACATTAAAATTCTTTCTATCTCCCCATTCTCTCATTCCTTCTTCTCAATTTCCCCACTGTCACAATTGATGGTGCACTTGTTGGAGTGATTCTTGCACCTTGCTGAGGATGGTTGATTCCAAAGATTTTATTTATGATGTATGAATTTGTAATATAATATCCATATTATATATAATTCAAAATATCATATACATGTATGAAAGGCTCGCATTCCCCATGCTCTTGAATATCTAGTTTTCATGGATTTGGCTTCAATATTGAAGTAGCTTTATATCAGATTTGTATGAGGAAATTTATATGAGTTTTATGATGATGGGGAATAAATATATGATGTATGTATCTGTAATATTATTTCCACATTCTCTTTAAGTATAAATACCATAGATACATGTATGAAAATCTTGCATACTCATGCCCTTGTATCACTAGTCTTCATGGATTTGGATTCAATCTTGAAGTAGTTTTATACCATATTTGTATGAGGGATATTATATGAGTTGGATGATGTTGGGAAATAAATATATGATGTATTACTCTGTAATTTAATTTCCATATACTCCTTGGGCATACATCCAATAAAATCATGTGTGAAAAGATTGCATTCCCATGCCACTAAATCACTAGTTTCCATGACTTTAGCTTCAATATTAAAGGAGTCTTGTATCATATTTGTATGAGGTATTTTATATGAGTTTTATGAATTTTTCACAGACATATATTATGTTTTACTCTTTAATTTCATGTTCCTATTCTATGTGGTTCGAAATCCAAGAAATCCATATGTGAAACTCTTGCAATTCCATGCTACTAATTCACTAGTTTTCATGTATTTGACTCCCATACTGAATGAGTTGTATACCATAATTGTATGATAGGATTTATATGGTGTTTAATAATTTTTGGGAATCCATTTTTATTATGTATATGGTCCCTATATCTCACATCCTGATATGAACCTTTAACTCCACCTTTCATATGTCAAAATCGAGCTAGTTATGCAATTTCCCCATAAGCAATTTCACTTAAAGTTACCCTACAAATGTTGGAGACCATAATAAATTTGTAGAACTTAATAAACATGATTAAGGAAATTCATTGATGTCTGATACTCATTCCCATACTCTGTTATTAAATTTGGGAGGGTCATACTTGATTTGGAGATCTAGTTTGGCCATCACCCTTGGGGGGATTTGAACACAATTTCCTAGTAATTTTGGCCTTTTTGTCATTAGCCCCAAACCATTTTTCAGAGGTATAAAGTATGATAAAAATTATCCATAAAACAAGTTTGGATGTTTTAATACTCACCATGCCATCTCCTTGCAAATTCAGGACCATTTGGTGATAGTTGGAAGCCTCTAGAGTCGTGACTAGTTAAGCTCGAATTTTGCCCAATTTGTGCATTTCTCCAAAATCTCCAAAAGGGACATACAGGAACTTCATCGATTGAATCTCTGAAAAAAAATAAGCTTCTTGTAGGTCAAATACTAACAAATGGTTTCAGCTTTTTGTCTAATATTTTCATTTTGATGGTGTGGAGGCATATCAATATTGTTTAGTATGTTGTTTATATCATTAGATTCTTTTTTCTCTAATTATTTCACATTGTGAGATTTTTTTATGTGTACAAGATTTTTTTGATATTTTTCCTTTAATACCATTTAATATAATGTTCATTGACTTGTTAACATATATTTCTGAATTTTAATTTTCTTGACTTAAAGGACCACTTGCATCTAAGAATTATATTATTCCCTTTCACCTTAGAATTATATTATTCCCTTTCACCTTAGAGTTGACCTTATTGGATGATATTGTTAGCGATTGTCATACATGATTTTATAACACTAATTTGACAATGGATATTACTTTTAACGAGTTTCTTTGGTTTACCATCATCTACCTTTCAACATCCTTTTAGTTCTTTTCACTTTAAAGTCTACCACATTGAATATACCATTTTTTAATTCTTTCACCTTAGAGTCCACCTCATTAGATATTATTGATAACCATTGTCATGCATAATGTACTAGTTAGAGTTGTAATGGTTATACAAGATATTAAAACATTTATCATAATAGCATCATAACCATATGCAATAGGATCATTAAAAGAAAGACAAACATAAAAACAAAAAGAGAACACATAGATTTATCTTGGGAAACCACAAGGGAGAAAACACATCAAATTATTTAGTATATATTTTGTCACCAAGTGTAATGCCAACCAAGATAAGATAAATCCCAAAGACAACAACAAATTCTTCTCTTCTCTAATGAGTCTCTTCTTCTTTCTCATGCACCCTTGCTTGAGTTGTGAGTTTGTCCAAATGAGAGGAACACCCTCTCTATTTATACTCTTCAAGTGAGTGCATTTTTTACTTAACTAGGTCGTCTTGTTGCTCTAAATAGGGCCGAAATACTTACAAAGACTCAAAATAACATTTGTATAATATTATTGTGGGTACTATTGACCTGACTTATAATGGAAGGTGTTAGCACCTGCGCTAAATTTATTTCTTGCAGGAGTTGGTTTTCTCGATTTGGAAGGGTTGCAAGAGAAAATGATTTCATTAGTCATTTGGGAAAAAAGAAAGGAATCCTAATGAACTAAAATGGGTTTTATTCATTTTTAATAGTAAACATGGTAATTTGAGTTTTTATATTAGTGACCAAAGTTTATTTTAAACCGACAAAGGAAGTTTTCGTAAAAGAGTTTTGGGTCCAAGATCAAGCTCAACACTGCGATCTATTTTAGTAAACCAACTATATGCCTGGTATATCAAATAAGTTCCAAATAGTATCCTGAGAACCAAGTCACATGGGGAGGAGCATACACAGAGTACTATATTACTTTCTTCCTTAACATATAGTAGACCCACCAATGCATATAAACCATTGAAGACTTCATTCCCAAAGTGCATGTGGGATTAAAGGTATATTATGACCAAAACAACAAAACACCATTCTGGTCTTCAATTCTTTCCATCACTTATCAAGGTCAAATTCATCCACATCATCGAATTCATCTGTTGGCATGGGTCCTTGTGGAGGGATAGTGAATAGTGGTTTGTCTAAGGCATCCATACCACATTGAAGTGAATGCAACTCATTCATGATCCTATTGATTTGATTGAGCTTGCATGAAGTGAAGGAACATTCGAGAAGGCTTGATAGAAATGGTAATCCAATGACATAGATCAAAGATTCAATTTTATCCAACAGTCCAGAGTTATTTCACTAATGAAAGAGCGAGCTAACTAATGTTTTGAAACCATTGTGAAATGAGATTAAATGGTAGATGAGATGGACGGTCCGATTGGAAAGTGAAATGCATCCAACAACTCATGTTCATTTCGTAGTAAGAACTTGCACATGAATTTTTTTTTTTAAGAGAAACAAAATTTCTTACAAGCATTCAACTCTAAAAAGCATGTTTCTGCCCAATACAAATTGTCAAAGATATCAACGGATAAAAAAATATTTCGCTGGTGGAAAGTGCTCTTGGTTTAATTTGTGAGAATTGGGAAAAATTTCATAGAGAGTGAAGTTCTAACACGTGCTAATATATCCTTCATTTTCCCAATAGGCCATTATTGGTGGAGAATTATCTCGCTCAAGGAAGGTGCTATGAGTTTAACTTCACATGAGCTAAGCAGAATTTATCTCCTTATGTTTCGATGACCAAAATTAGCGTGGACTGTGAAAATTCAGCAAAGCCTTCATCAACCAGGGTTTTCATCCCGCTATATTTTTCGGAACATACAGTAAGGTTGTTGAGGATATTGTTTTAGGCATCATTGCAAAACAACAAACATAGGAAGAAGCCTTATTCTCTGAAATGACTGTTTTGGTCAGTTCTTCCGAGACCTGTTTCCGCCGAAACGAGAATAATTTTGAGCAACCGAGAGAGGGTTTTCTTAATAACATCCTTATATAAAATAACCTCTCTCATTTTTTACATAGGAGAGTCAAAACTATCTTCAGAGGGAAATTCTCCAGATTTCCAAATGACTATTTGGTCATTAACTTCAAAATCCTGCTTCCACCAAATGAAGAAGAGTTTTATGAAATTGAAAGAGGTGTTTTCTCATAACATGCATGTATACAATAAACACTTTCAGGTTTTACACAAATACTATAGGTTGAGATAATTTAAACCATATTCATAGGGTAATTTTCCAGAATTTCGCAATCTCGTCTTAGTCATCAACTTCAAAAGCATATTCCAATGGCTTGAAGGTGATAATGAGAAAATGAAGAGATGATTTTTGTTGGGAACAAGTGGAATGATAATAACCTCTCTCATATTTCACACAGGTGTCACCATATTTGATATGCAGGTGGATCTCTAAATCCTATTTTCAGCAATCCGTGTCTTGAAAAGAGGAGAAATGGTGAAGATTTAGGGGAATCTGTATTAGAATGAGTGCTTGTAATGAAGAAAGGATCCTTCACCTATGTTGTTGAATATAAATCAAAATCCAATTCAGCACTAGACCATTGGAGGTGCCCTGAAACGTCACTTTCAACCGGTAATCCTGAGTCCCAGATGCCATACTTTCTATTTTGATCAAGCATGCGCATCACCGCATATTTTCCCAATTTGTTTGTGATAGTGAAAAATATGCCACCTTAGGAATTTGTCTGGACTTTGATTCCCATGCTGTAACATGATTGGGCTCTGTTTCTGAGTTGGTCCCGAGAGCCATGGAATTATAAATAGGACCTCAATTGATGAGGAAGGGTTGGAATTTTCATTCAGAAATCATTCTGCTCTTGTTTTTGTCTCTGTAACTCTCTTGGAAGTATTGATGAGAAACATGCTCCTACGTTTCTGATATTCATCACGGTGATTGCATTTAGTCTGTGTTTCCTATTTATCACTTTCATTTTTGTGGATTCCTGCTAATGCGATGTAGTTGTACATGAGGACTTCACTCTCAATTAAGAGTTCCTCATGTCAGATTCTGCTCTTGTTGTGCGCTTCTGGTAAATTCTTTGAAATTCATCTTCTATGCTTCGCTGCAATTGATAGCATTTGTTGTTTATTCTACTAAAGGTGGTGCAAGAGATTCATCCACATATAGGTTCCTCTTGCTTCGCTGGCCTTTTCCCCCTTTTTCCTCTTACCACCCTTTCAATATATTTGACCATTTGTGACACTTACTTTTCCTCAGGATATAAAGGAAATTACCTTTCTCATTTTTTCTATAATACCCTTGATTGATTCAGGATTTGACTCCATTTCCTAATGATTTTTCTATCTGTCTGTTCTACCATTTTGAAATCTACCAACAACCTATTACCATCATAAATATAGCCTTCTGCAAGTTGTTCAAAGCTACATCTATATGTGTTTATTTCCTTTGTGACAAGAGAGAGCCGTCTTTGTCTATATTGGCTAGAATGTAGTCTAAAGTTGGTTTGAAATTTTTTACCCCTATGAATTCCTACCGCAACCATAAGAAAATTACAAAGTTCTAACATCTTGGTGCCATAGTTGGGGATCGAAAGAGAAAATTATCCTTGGGAAAAATGACATTGCCTAGTTCTACGACTTGGTTGAGTAGTCGGTCCTAGACACAGATTGGTTGTATATTCTCTGGTGACTCCACTTGAGAGATTTGAAGGCGACTCCACTGGGAACACTGACCACCCAGAAGCTGCAAAGGCTTTCATAGTTCCTATGGTGACTCCATCTGGAAAGAATCCAATCTTCATAATGTTCTATGGCAACTCCATTGTCCAAAGGTTGCAAAGTTTGAAGAGACGATTCAAGTTTTTCATTATCAAGATGAGTTCTATATCTACAAGTTATGCCCCTATGAATCATGCTCACATTCTTGGTTTTCCAAATCGAATACCTAATTTATATTGGAAAACAAGTCTTCCAAAGTTCAAAAATCAAAAGAGTGATGATGCTACCCTGCATTTGGTCAGATTTCATATGCATGTATGTAAGCTGGGGGTCAAATTTCATGAGGATTTTTTAATGAAAATGTTCATGGTTATTTTGAAAGGAAATGCACCTTTCATGGTATGAGGGGTTACCATCAGATAGTTTATATTCCCTTAAATACTTTCATACAATATTTCATGAACATTTTAAAGATCAATACCCTTCCTTGCTGCTAGTTCAAGATTGTTGCATGCATGTTAGAGGTTTCATTGAAGATTTGGAAAGCATGTACGGTAATGATGAGTTTATGGATGAAGAGATGTTAGAAATTTTACATGAGAACCCATTTCAGAAAAAAAGAAATACAAACTAGCTACCTTGACATTAAAGAAAATTCCAAGCAGTTGATAGTATCTTCCTTAACAAAAAAAGACACGAGCCAAAAATATGATTCAACCAGTTACATTTATTTTGCTGAGGTAGATGATAATTTGCAACAGTCTTGTCAATATTTTTATGACCGAGAAAGAAGTTGGGACTGCCAATCAAATCCTTCCTCATATCATTCGATTTCCAAAATTTTGTTACAAGAAGAGGCTGCCCCTTCCCAATCAGAAAATTCCTTTGTGCAACAACAATCTCTCCAAAGTTGAAATATTATGGGATTGATTACATAGAGAATGATAATTATGTAAAATATCATTCCCATAGTCCTTCCACATGTTTATTTTCTGAAATTGCAAGTAAGAGGAATCAGATTTTGAGTTAATGGTTGAAGAAGGACCTTTGTGTGTTTTTCAAACCCAAATTCCCCCTGAAGAGTTACATGAACTAACAAAGCCCTTTTTGATTATGGAATATGGGAAAGATGAACAATTATGCAATTAATACCATCCTATAGAGAAACCAATAGTATGCAATGAAGAGTTGAAGAGAAATAAAGAAGATGAGGGTTCTCAAATGGATGTTTCTTTTTGTTCTTCGAATTCAGAAATGTTTTGTCAAGAAGAGATCTATTTTCTTTATCCTATCAAAGAAAAGGATGATATTTCTGCTGACACACATCAAGAGAATCAATTTGTTGATTTTGAAAATTTTAATGACGTTTTTAAAGAGGATTTCAACATGCCTACATATGATGAATATGAGGATGACCACTTGGATAATGCACCTGAAGAACCAACAATATGCAATAATAGATTGGATCACCTACAAGAAGATGAGGGTCATGTATGGGATACCTCCTCATGTTCCTCAAATTCAGAAACCTCATCCCAAAAGGAATGCATCTCACCTGATTTTCTTGAAGCAAAGGAGGATCCAAAATGGGATGTCTCTTCTTGTTCCTCCAATTCATAAATTTTATGTCAAAAAGAGTTTATTTCACTTGATGTTATTGAAGATATTCCCTGTGAAATGCATGAAAGGAATCAAGTTCCAAACTCTGATATTTTGGACGAAGAATGTGAGCTCTCATGTGCAGATTGTCATGTACGCATTTTTCAAGGTTCCTTTGCAGATCAATTTGAAAATGGATAGGTGGTATTATAGTTTGAGCAGCCTTATTGGGACAAACAAATGACATAAATATTTGGAGACCGCCATGGATTTTATGATTTAGTGGCTAATTACATGGAGCAGCCTCATCATGAAAAAATTATAACATAACATTTTTCGGGAGGTCATGATCTAGTGGTGGAATATGTGGAGAAGATTTATAGAAATAATGGTTGGTTATGTACTTACATAAAATATCAAATATTTTCTCATAACTTGTTGCCATTACGTCCTTCATTTCTGGTCAAGCATGATGAAGGAGCTTAATCATTGGATTATTTGCTTGATTGGATTCATTGGAAATCAGAAATTACTTGATTGAGCATTGTTGTTTAGTAAGTAGGGTAGGATTGTGTAAATAGGATCGACATGGCGAGCATTCCTTTTCCAACAGTTTCAGTTTGATTTCAGTAGAATTTTAGTTTCAAGTTCAGATTTGTAGAGTACTGTTGGTTGCGGTATAGATTGAATAGGTTGAGGATTTCAGAGAATTTTGGGAGTCACCCAATGGATAAGGCCTCTAGTCTATGAAGTTCTTTTCTACCTCATAGGGAGGATAGTATCCCCGAGTTGGAGCTATTGTTAGCACATGTGATAAATTTATTTCTTGCAGGATTTGGTTTTCTCGATTTCGTAGGTTTGCAATAGAAAATGATTTCATTGGTCATTTCAGAAAAAAGAAAGGAATCCTAATGAACTAAAATGGGTTTTTATTAATTTTTAATAATAAATATTGTAAGTTTGGTTTTTATAATAGTGGCCAAAGTTTATTTTAAACCGACAAAGGAAGTTTTCGTAAAAGAGTTTTGGAGCCAAGCCTGAGCTCAACACTGTGAGCTATTTTAGTAAACCAACTATATGCCTGGTATATCAAATAAGTGCCAAATAGTATCCTGAGCACCAAGTCACATGGGGAGGATCATATAAAGAGTACTATATTACATTGTTCCTTGACATATAATAGACCCACCAATGCATATGAACCACTAAAGACTTCATTCCCAAAGCGCATGTGGGAATAGAGGTATATTATGACCAAAACAACAATGCACCATTCTGGTCTTCAATTCTTGCAATCACTTATCAAGGTCAAAGCCATCTGCATCATTGAATTCATATGTTGGTGTGGCTCCTTCTGCAGGGATGGTGAATAGCAGTTTGTCTAAGGAATCCATACCACACAAAAGTGAATGCAACTCATTCACGATCCTATTTTTTTGATTGTGCTTGCAAGAAGTGAAGGAGCATCAAAGAAGGCTTGATAGAAATGGTAAGCCAACGGCATAGATCAAATATCCAGTTTTATACAACAGTCCAAAGTTAGTTCGTTGATGAAAGATTGAGCTACATAATGTTTTGAAACCATTGCAAAATGAGGTTAAACAATAGATGAGATGGACAGTCCAATTGGCAAGTGAAATTCATCCAAAATCTCATGGTCATTTCGTAGTAAGAACTAGCACATGAAAACAAAAGTTTAAGAGCATCAAATT
This sequence comes from Pseudotsuga menziesii, assembly GCA_001517045.1. NCBI lineage: Eukaryota > Viridiplantae > Streptophyta > Pinopsida > Pinales > Pinaceae > Pseudotsuga > Pseudotsuga menziesii. The sequence goes on along the minus strand of LPNX010522080.1, from coordinate 196,664 downwards.
TTCTTACAGACATTCAAATCTAAAAAGCACATGTTTTCTGTTATAGTTCAAAATGACACATCTCTTCCTGTGACCACTTTCCCATGATTCCATCGCATGTCGACACTTCCATGCCGACACTTCATGAAAGTCACTGAAAAAAACCTAACTTGGAGGGCCCATATCTTGAGTTTTGTAATTCCGTTTGACCTCATCTCTACACCATTGGAAATATATTTCTGTTAGCTAAAACTTTTGAGAAGACACCAAATTCTGAAAATTCCTAGAAGTACCCTAAAAATGAGTTTTGTTTATGTGTACGTGAGTTTCCTAAGGAAACCTGCGTACGTACGCGACTTGCTATATATAATACTCACGTATTCCTTAAATACATGACTTTCTGCACTATAACCTGTGTGTACCTCCTTGTGTATGCGACTGTTATTTCTGCAACCAGCGTACGCCTCCTGAAAATGTCAAAAAAATACGTATTTTGAAGTTTGGGTAGTTTGGGTAGTTATGCAACTGACTCCTTTAGTTGTAACTACTTTGTCTTTGACCCTAACTCTTCATTAAGCATATAAATAGAGGCAGGGAGGTCCATGAGAGGGGACTTGAATCTTTGCATCATTATGCTGGAGGAATTGGGACTCTCTTTGCCCACACCTTTTCCCTAGAAGTTTTCTCCTTATGTTGTAGAGCTTGGAGGCTGAGTTCCTTGGAGGAGAGAAGCAACAGAACTAGATCAAGGTTTCGTGAGGTGCCAAACTTGAAGAGAAGGAATAATTGTACTTGTTTTCAAGATTAATAAAGATGTGATGTCCTTCTTCTTCCCAAATAATTGTTCAATGTGTGATTGAATCTCTGTTTATGATTATATTATGATGTTAATCATATTATTATTTCATGTTTATTCGATTATCATTGCTTTATATGTGGTCATATTGGTTTGAGGAAGGTATAATTCGTTTTGCAGGTCTCTTGGAGCGAGAGGAGCAAGAGGAGCAAGAAGAGGATTGAAGGGCTTCTTGGATCAACCTTCGTTTGGCTAAGGTATGAACCATTCCAATCTATGATATTACTTATACATGGTTGCAGAACCATTTGCATCTCTCTTTCAACCCCATCAATTGATGGCCTCTTAAACCCTAGCCATAAGAAACTTTCCTTTACAATAGAACTGGCAACTCCATTGGGGAGAGCCTTGTCTATTTGGGGCTTCTCTGTCTTTATTTCAGTCTTTTACAAGTTTTTAGGTCCTTCTTGAAATTTAGGAACACATTCTAAGTCTGATAGTACACTTCCCCTGCCTTCCTAAGGCAGTTTTTGACCTTTTTGGGAATTTTTTCCACCCATACGTGAGTTGCAGACCAAACAGTCACGTGTCTAGTTTGGTACATGTGACTTTCTATTCTGCCAACTTGCGTATGATATGTGAATTGTCAATAATACAACCCATGTGTGCTTGTACACGTGACTTGCTATACTATCAACCCGTGTATGACACACAACTTGTCAGTAGTACAACCCGCGTGTGCCCCTAAAACAATGTTTTTTCTTCATTTTTGTGGTTTTTTCTGCTATTGTGGGCTGTTTGGTAGGTATTTTGGTGTCCTCTGCAGGTGCATGACTATAGGGAGTTAGTTTCATCCCTTTTGGTTGTTCTTTATCTGTGTGGTAAGCCTTTTTATAGCATTAGGATTTTCTCTTTGCTCTTTTCCCGCACCCCCTTTGCTTGGCATGATTTTTGGCTTATGTTTCTGGTTAGCCTCTGTTAATGATCTTTGTCTGAGCTCAGAAGATTTTTGGTGTTTGTTTCCTTCTTCTTTTGTTGGTTAAATTCACCATGCCAAAGTAGTAGAATTGTCTCTTATGCAAGCTTTCCTTCCAAGTAGGGTTTATACTAACTTTAGTGCATTCTAGAGTTTGTTTGGTGGTTGTATAGCAGAGTTCCTTTTGCTTTGTTCTTGTCATCTGCATGCTTTTAGTTTGTAGTTAGTTTTTCTTGTACATTTATAAAAGAAAAAGAAAAAAAAACATGCTTGCTTTATATGCATGCAGATTAGTTTTTTAGTCTAGATTGCATGGTATATCATTGTTTTTGAAAAAAATAAAAAGAATTGTTCTTTTGTGGATTTCAAGTTTTCTATTTGAAAAAAGAAAGAGAATAGTTTTTTCTTTTTGCATTTCAGTTCTCTTTGTTTAGTCATTTTGTTTCAACTTTGAGTCAAAACACCACATAAGTTTCACGCCATTTACCCTCTGACTAAAAATAGCCCTTAAAATGAACGATATAATTTAAAAATTATTAGTGAGTTTTATTTTGTAGGATCCTACACCAACTAGATCAGGCTAGACTTGTGGATTAGGGAATTTAAACTCCTCACAAGTGTTAAAATTTCAGACGTAGTTGGACAATCACTAGGTAAACCCTTTTATATGTTGATTGTATCTGGGAAGCTCCTCTCAAACGTGAGTTAATCATGAGGCCATGTGGAGGCTTGGACTGAGGAGATAAACCCTCCTATTCCCTGTCAAAGTGTAGACCAAGGTTTTTGCGCATTTGGGGATTCTGTATTAGATAGGGTTTCAGGATTTGCTACCCTTCCCATGAGTAGGAACCAGGCTTGTGACTGTCCCCCCATACTGTCAATATAGTTAAGGTAACCTTTAGTCTCTTTGACATCTAGGGTTCATACAGAGGTACACCGGAAGGCTATTTTTGGTTGACCTTGGATGGGCTTGGAAGGTAACCCCGGTAGAAGGTGTGGGAGGGCAGTGGTTTATTCCTCCGCTTGTGCCTAAGAACATCTACATGGACGCTAAGTAATTTTCTATCAGCTTTATTTTGGAAAGCATATCTTATACCTGTTTGTCTATTTGGCTTTAGGAATTTCAGTGAGTGCTCTGTGGTTTGTCTGTACTTAGTTTGCCTTCAAGTGTGTGCTTTGTACTTTTGATTTCCTGTCAACCTTAGACTCTGTCTTATTGTTTGAAAATATGGATAAAACCCCTTTGAACACCAACCAAGAGATCCCCATGCTGGGAAATCCTTGTACTATTCCTCTAACAGGGAATGTTGGTGTTCCTTTGATGGCCACCTTGAATCTGCCTGGATTCACCCTAGGGCTACCGATGTGATTATTTTCCACTCCAACCATCTTGAATGCTCCTAATGCTTCTCAAGTAAGATTGTTATATCAAGGGCATCAAAACACTGCTTACCCTTCACCTGTAGTTGATTCTCCTCCTCCTTCTACCTCATGCGGTGGAAGTACTGATACTAGTAACCGACAGTCTAAAAGGAGTAAAATAAGGAGGAATAGGAAGAAGGCACATAAGAAAGGGGGCACCTGTTCAACCTTTGCAAGTAAATTTGAACCTCACCACCTAGCCTCTGAAATTCATACTGGGGGCACCTATGCAACCTCTGTAGGTCATGTTGGATCTAAGCACTTAACCTCTGCAAGTCAAGTTGATCTTCACCATCCAGCCTCTATTGATCATGTTGGTGGGATCCTTCCAACCTTTCCAGGTCATGTTGGATCAAGTCACTCAGCCTCTATAGTTCATGCTAAGGGCACACACTCAACTACTACAAAGCATGTTGATCCTAACCATTCAACCTTTGCTGTTCATGCTGGTGGCACCCATCCAACCTCTGCAGGTCATGTTGGACCTAGTCTTTCAGCCTCTGCGAGTCATGCTGGGAGCAGTCTCTCAAACTCTATGGTTCATTCTGAAGAAAATCCATCATCCACTGCAAGTCATGTTGACATTGTTGAAAAGACTACCCATTCAAAACACAAGACCAAGTTTCCTTGTAAGGTTTGTGAAGGAGACCACCTTACTTATTAATGCCCTTCTATCACGGAGGTGCAAAGAGTTTCATTTCATGCTCATCCCATTTATGAACATTATGAAGTTTTTCAACAACCATCCTCTCTTATTCAGGTTGGACCCAGTCACCCAGCCTCTGGTGGTCATGCTGGGGGAAAAATATCAGCCTCTGTAGGTCATGCTAAGAGAAAAAAGTCAGCCACCGCTAGTCATGTTGACACTGTTGAGAAAATTGGTCATTCAAAGTGCAAAATTAAGTTCCCTTGTAAGCTATGTGAGGGAGATCATCTTACTCACCAGTTCCATGCTATCACAGAGGTGTGAAGAGTGTGGTTCAATACTAAAGAATTTCCTTCTCCTAAACAACCTATAGTTTCTCAACAACCTACTCAACCTTTGGTTGATCAAGTGGTTGAACCAATCTTAGGTTTGGTCAATCCCACTCTTCTTTTGGAGAGTGATCCTGATGTGATTGAACCATTGTCATCTTTGGTCAATCCCACTCTCTCTTTGGACACTACTACATTTTAATCCAAAATCCGACGGAAAAATCCGACAGCGCGTGGATTTCCTTTTTTAAACCTACCAAAAATCACAAAGATAATTTTTTTTTTGAAAATGTGGCCATAAGCGTCGCTTAAGCGATGGCTAGTCCTCATAAGTGTCGCTTAAGCGACGGATAGCCTCATAAGCGTCGCTTAAGAGACGGCACC
>LPNX010522080.1:165731-187573 GCA_001517045.1 Pseudotsuga menziesii | reverse complement strand
CAAGAAGAGAAAGCAATGGTGTGATCCATAATGCATACTCATGTTGCTGAGAAGCTTCATAGAGAATTGTTTATGAATCGTATGTCAATAATAGGATGAGGAACATTAAGATCTGAAAGTATGTCAAGCACAAGCACATTAATGATACCTTCTGTTGATGATTTTGACCATCTGAAAGTATGTCAAGCTTCTGAAGAAGGACTCAGTAAGAAGCTACAAATAAACAAGCCATCATCAACAAGTGTTATTTCTGAAGGCATCAGAGAGAAGCTACGACAGCATGACATTACCTTTATTGCCAATGCTACAGATTTGGGCAGTGGTAATTTGTGGCAGCATAGTAGGAAGTCAGCTAGGAATTTACTCTTGGAGGGAGAGGAGGCCATCCAATGAAAATCATATTGATAGAAAAGCTAGTGAAAAATTACACTCAACTTAGAGAAGAAGATGACTTGGTAGAGGTATAGTCTTGGAACCCAACAATGTATACTCTGTCAGTATCGGACACAAAGCTATGTTTTTTTATAAGGCCCCAACTGAGTGTTGGTGGTCAAAACCACTTTGGAAGTTAAGGCTCCAATCAAATCTAGGATTTCTTTTTGGTTAGCTTTGACTAATAAAGTTTTAACTTGAGATCATTTTTATAAGAGAACCTAGAATGGACCAGGATTCTGTTATTTATACCAAATAGATGAGGAGACCATCCAACATATACATTTGGAAAGTCCCTTTGCAAAAGAGGTTTGGAAGGAGGTATTATGTTTATCTGGAGAAGATGGGCAGTAGAATCATAATTCTTTGGTTGAATGCTCAAAAAACTGGATGAATGATCCTATTGTTGTGAGCCAAAAAAACCCTCCCATGCATTGTTGTTTGGGTGCCATGGATCACCTGAAATGTAATCTTGTTTCAAGGGAAATATTGCTCTCTACTGGTAGTATTCCATAGCATCAGACATATCTATCAGGAATTAAAAAAGCCTCCTGTTTAGAAGACCTCCAAAATTTGCAAACCACATGAGGTAGATAAGTCATATGCTTGGATTATTTTGATGGTGCCAGCCAAGGTAACCCAAGACCATGAAGGGCTAGAGGTGCCTTTTATTTACCTTATGGAAATTATTTTTCTTTCAAACTGTCCTTAGGCCGTGGAACAAAAATTGGACTGAGAGGCATGCCATTGTAAATCTTCCAAAATTGGTGCTAAAAATAGATCTAGACAAGTTGCAGCTCATCAGGGATTCCAGAGTCCAGACTGGTGTCATTGAATGGGTCCAACGGATTCTTAGACTTCAGAATCTTATTTTAAGCTTCAGACATGTTTATCACTAGTACAAATATGAATTCAATGGTCTATCCAAAGATGCCAATTCATGTCCACTTTATGTGCTACAGATGGAGAAGACCAGAGGAGGGGGGAATCCCCCTACAAATCCCTGAGTTTACTGTTAGGCACAGGCCCCATGTTTGGCACAGGTGCTGTTTATATTTAATTTTAATTTTATGGTCAGATTATTCCATGTTTTGTGCAACATGTGGCATATTTTTTAACTATTTTGATGAAACCCCCCCCTTTTTTGTCCAATGATGTCTGGTTTAAGCCAGTCTATATTATCTACTTTTTTGAGGTAGGTGTAGAATAGATAGGAAGAACGTATGGACTGTTAAGTAGAGAGTTGTTTTTTACAGGTGCCTTAGCTAGATCTGAGTTTCACCCTAAGTTAAGTCAATGACTGGGTCTAGCTGTATCAGAAAATGGAAAGAAGAGTCACAAACTGGTGTACTAGGTGGATGTCCATAAGAGGCAGACTTACTTTTAGTTAAATTAGTATTAGAAGCAATTCCTATATATTGGATTTCTTTAACCTAAATCTCTATTGGGACGCTGGAGATCCCTAGGAAAATCCCAGCCAGAAAATATCCGTCATGGCTCCTTGTCCTGGGAGCAGGTACCTTGCCTTTCGGGACCCTCTTCATTGAGCTCTTCTTCATCATGTCTAGCATTTGGCTAGGAAGGTTCTACTATGTTTTTGGGTTCCTATTTGTTGTGCTTGTCCTACTTGTTATTGTGTGTGTTGAGGTCTCTGTGGTTCTCACGTACATGCACCTCTATGTGGAGGATTGGCAGTGGTGGTGGAAGTCATTCTTTGCATCTGGCTTAGTTTCTCTCTATGTTTTCCTATATGCAATCAACTATCTGGTTTTTGATCTTCGCAGCTTGAATGGCCTAGTTTCTGCAGTGCTTTATCTTGGGTACTCCTTGATAATGGTGCTTGCAATAATGCTTTCCACTGGTACCATTGGCTTCTTGACATCATTCTACTTTGTTCACTACCTCTTCTCTTCTGTCAAGATTGATTGAGCCCAATCTTGCTGTAGTGCTTGGAGAGAGTTGTGTGGAAGGAGATCTTGTGTGGGACATTGCAGGTTTTCTCTTATTTGAATTAATCTGATGAAATTATCAATTATAAAAGGAGAATTGCAAGAGAGGATACTGTGCTCGGAACCTCAAGTAGGCCTTTCCTTGAAGTATGTTGGAATATTTATAATAGGTTTTGACACACTCAATGTGATTGCATGGAACTTTTTTTATCTATGGATCTTTTCCCCATTTCTTCTTATTCATTAATTTGCTTATATGTTGCACACACAGATCTTTGCGCCATTTCTTCTTATTCATGAATTTGCTTATCTGTTGCATATTTGTGTGTGCATGTTGTTTACTTATCTTTATATTGCCACTTCTACTGATGTATTTCTGCCATGCCAGAAAAATTCAAATACTGATACCACTTTAGAGGATGGAAGTGACAACTCAAATAATGTACCATGTCAACATTTTGGAGTGTCTTCAGCAGCACATTCTACTGGATCATTTGGTGGTTTGAGCTCTTTAGCTTATTGTATTGATGAAGCTAAAGGTTTTCCAAGCTCAAGCATTTCTCTTTCCATGCCAAATTTCAGTGAGCATTTAGGTTCCCATGCTATTTCGAAAGCACTTCAAGCAACCTCTACTTCATGCATCACGACTTCTATGGTTAATCCTTCTACTATCCAGAAGAATTTCTTTTTGCCAGCAGCTGCTGGTGTCTATCCTAGCACTACAGCAACATGGTAATAGAAGATATTATAGACAGTGGTGGATGCATTCATTTTTATTTAGTCATCTAATTTGATTACAGACTAAAGAAATAGAAAGAAAAAAGTTTGATTTCAGACTTACTGTTGATTACTTTTGACAGTAATGCTACTGTTGTTCCAGGAAAACAGCCTTGCACACAACTAACAATGTTTTATGCTGGGATGGTGAATGTGTATGATAATGTCCCTGTAGAGAAGGTATGTTCTATTTCTGGTGTATTGTTTGTTGTGTGTATACATTGATGCATTCTTTCCTTAGTGTGTGTATGAGAGAGAGAGAGAGCATTGTACAAGGTTGCAGGGTATTAAGTTATCCCCTTGTTAGCTGCTTTTTATTTGAGAATAGTGTATAACCTGTATTTAACCTGCCTTTTGGTTATGACAAGAACACCCTTCCTTAGTGTTTGGGGTTGATTATCTGGTCTCTGTTTCCATTTGATGTGTGTGTATGTTCGATACGACTTTTACCAACCCTCATGTCAATGCATCGCAAGTGCTTAGGTATTCATTTTGTATTTTTTGTGTTTGTAACTTTTATAGCCATTGCCAATATGTATTTATCCCTGCTTTATGAACATTGAGCACATCTTGTAGTATATTTTAGATAAGTGATGTGTGGTCAAGAATCCCATTAGGTAAAAGAGAGCTAGTGTGGATGTAATGTTAGTGAGTTCTGAATTTCTCATGTAATGTCTTAGTTTCAATCCTGCAATTATCAGTAAGTCACATAAAATATGGTGTTTTCTGTAGGCTCAAGTGCTCATGCTTTTGGCTGCCAGTGCGAGGTCTACAAAAATGACAAATATGCCTCCACGAAGTTTAGCAATGGCAATGCCTATTGCAACTGTTGGTCATGCTATGCCAATCACATTGCCTTTTTCCTCAAACCAGCCAAACTGAGTGTTTCCTATGACTTCACAAGATCCTCTACAAAAGATACAGGCAAGCATTCAGCCAAACCCATATCCTGCCGTAACCTTGAATGCTGATGATTCTCAATCAAATCAAAGTATTGATACTTCTAGCAATCAACAGGAATCTTCAAATTCAAGTGATGCAGGGATAATCCCGGCTCCTCTCATATCAATTATCCACAAACTTTTCCCAAACAAGTTCAGACTCAAGCCAGGTCCCAGATCTAGTTTTTATGTCTATACACACCTTTTTTTGTGATGAAAATTGCCTAGAATACTGGTCGTTATCTAGGGCCTATAAAATGATTCCCAGAGGGCCAAGGCTCATCAACTGGCCACTGAGAATCAGAATTTCTGACCTACATTATTAATGATCATCTTAGCTATCTTGTTCTTGATTTGGCAGTTGTGCATAAAGTGAGCAAAAGTATCCAAGTACAACTAATGGTGCATACTCCAAATTTTCTACTATCCATCAGATTATTTGATTCTGGCATGCCTTGTAATTTGTAAACTGTGACAGTCACCCACATGATGGAACATAAATAACATGTTGGAGTGACTGCTACAGCAAGAAATTAATTGGATGGGATTTGATGGATAAATGCCCATCATGATGGATAAATGCCCATCATAGTGTGAATAAAGATAATTGACACATCATAATCAGTATAATGACCAATCATGTGCAGACATGAAATCAAAACAAGAGAAATGCTGGAATCCAAAATTTTCTCTGGCTGCAAAATATACAGAAATATCCCAGATTACATTGTTGGGCACTAGAAACCGAACAACAGTCCACATGAATTAACCAGAAGAGTTGGATTTCAGCTATAAAAGACACTTCTGGTCCAATTTCATCCCAAGAATCATGTCACTGCCTTTTATAACCAGCTTTTCGTGTTTAGGATTCTTATGATTTCTTAGCAGGTTATATGATTTACAATATAGTATTTCTTAGTTGTCATTAAGGGCATGGTTTATCCCTTCTGATGTACCTCTACATGACTAGTGTGAGGAAAGATAATTGTCACATCATAATCAGTATAATGATCACAGTCATGTGCAGACCTGAAATCAGGTCCACTGGTTTGAAGCATTATCACACATTTCTGAATGTATAGAAATCTTAGCTGATAGGAAAGCAATCATTGCAAAGAAGATGATTATTTACTTGGCTTCTTATAATTTCTTAGCAGGTTGTATCATTTAGCATGCAGTATGTTTTAATTGTAGACATTGGATACAAGGACACAATATTATATTGTGTTTATACCAATTGTGGTTCATTATTGGTCTTTTCTGAGCATTTTTTGGGTTTTACCATTGTTTCTGTCATGTTTGATTGTATTCTTCTTTCCTGTTGTCATTTTGAATGAAAGTTCATTAACATTCCTAATGACCTTTTGTTGTTGATGCATGCATCAGGCATTTGCTGTTATTGCTAGCTCTTCTCTTCGGATTGATTTGTCATGTGTACTGGAGCATGTTTTTGCAGAACTAACAACATTTTTGTGAAAGGTAAGCTTTACCTTTGCATTGCAGCCGTGTCTCACCTTTGAACATTGTTTTAATACAAGCCATTGGGCTTGACTTTGCTTTAATTTTTTATTTTACTTCCTAAAACATTTCTTATTGCATTTGAACTTTCACACAAGCCAATCGTGCATTAAGGCAAGCTTCATTGGGGACTCTTAATTGTTTAGTTGTTGCTTATGGTGATAAAATCACTTCATCTACATTTGAGGCTATTATCATAGAGCTTCCCTCACTTATCAGGTTTGGGCCCATGGACAATTTAGTGCTTGCTTCTATACATAACATAATGTAGTCGTAGGGATATTTTATTTACTTGGTTGGGTTCTGTGGTACGTTAATGGTTTCCAGTGATGCAGACCTACATATGACTGCTTTAGCATTGGAACTTTGCTGTACAATGATGGATGATCAAAATTGTCACTGAAATGTTGGTGCTGTAGTACGTGACAGGGTTCTTCCACAAGCTCTTGTTCTAGTCAGGATTTCATTGGTGTAGGGTCAAGCTCTGCAGGAAAGCTTTGTACCTAATAATTTTATCATCATTTTTATGTGGGGCATTATAGCAGATTACACGTTTCTTGCTGTTGGTAAGTATGGCTGTGTGTTTGAACTTGCAGGATTTGCAAATTTTTCTTGCATCTTTGGTGCAGTCAGCAAACACAATATTTGATGCTTTAATGGATGCTCTTCTTTCAAGTGCCAAACCTTCTCCACAATTGGGTGGTCTTGCAAAGCAAGCTCTCTATTTGATTGCTCAGTGTGTGGCAGTTCTTTGCCTTGCTGCAGGAGATAAGAAATGTGCATCTACTATAGAAATGCTGATGAACATTCTGAGAGACAGTAGTGGTGCCAATTCGGTTAGTTCTGCCACTGAAACAATGTTGTATTGACACATTTATATGACTTATGAAAATGGTAGGATTGTTCTCATGCAGATACTACTGCATCTTCCTTTGTTATAAGTTTTCTGAGGGTACTTTGTTTTGGTTTCCTAGAATATGTTTTTGAGAACATTAATATTGTTAGATGTATACATAAACAATCAAAGTTTATATAGTGCCTGAATATAAGTGTAATATATGTTAACTGCAGATAGTTTCTCCCAATTGTAAAGTCTTATGTTGATTCATTATTTTATATGCTTTATGACTTAATTCTGATTACATTTTCCATACATTACAGGCACGACATCACCTTGCTCTGCTATGTCTAGGTGAAATTGGCAAGCGAAAAGATCTTAGACTAAACCATGTAGTTCAACAAATCCTCATATTCTCCCTCAAACCGACATAGAGTAACAATAGTGTTTAGCCTCATCCCATCAACCCCACTTCTAACATGTTCTTATATAATTATTCATAAGCAAGAGTGAATATACTTGCATGGGCTCCATTGCTAATCCGCTTCTGCGACTGGCCACCCCCGATCTGGATCATGATACCATGGGGGAAAACTCCATTTACAGGGATTATTTAAAATAAAAATAAAATACAACACCGTCGCTTAAGCGACGCCTGTAGACGTCGCTTAACCAACGGCCTGAAGATTATTTTTTTTAAAAAAATTGATAACCGTCGCTTAACCGACGGCCTTAAGATTTTTTTTTTTTTTAAATTTCACTACCGTCAACGAAATTCTGTCGCTTAACCGACGCTTTTCATTCAACCGACGGTAAACATAGGTGTCGCTTAACTAATGGATTGGAAGGATGTCGGATAACCGACGACAAGTTTCCGACGCTTAAAAAAAAATCAAAGTGTCGTACATGCGACAGGGAGGTGTCGAAAATACGACATTACGGCCGTCAGATTTTTGGTCGAAATGTAGTAGTGGGAGAGTGACTTTCATGAAGCGGTTGAATCGATTCCATTGTCAATCAATCCCACTCTTCTTTTGGAGAGTGAAGTGTCTGCTAGTCACATTTTCTTTACTACCAGTTTAGAACTTACTGAATAAGGGGGCACTGAACTCACTTTGGATCAACCCCTACTAAGCTCTTGGATTGCTTCCTTTGATTGGGATAGCCTAGTTGAGGCGTGCCTTTCTTCTAATGCACCTTTTCAGATAAAGGTCAAAGTTGGACAGTACATGATTCCTCGTTGTATTGTTGATGAAGGAGCCTTAGTATTTTTTCTACTCGTGCTAAGCGAGGCATAGGATCTCCTAGTCTTGTGTCGACTGCTAGTCAATTACTGGAATTCGATGGAAGAACTTGTATAGCCTTGGGGATTCTTGCTCAAAGACCTATTAATTTGGGTGGGAAGACCATCTTAGTTGATTTCATGGTAATAGAATACCCTTGGAATTCAATATGCTCCTTGGACGTGATTATGTCTATGCCATGCAAGCTGTGGTGTCAACATTATTTCATGTGATGTACTTTAATCATGGCGAATAAATTGTCACTAGCGATCAGTTGGATTTTCTTGATCCATCTCCTGACCCAACTAGAGACCAGGTCTTTCCTTTATTGATTCCCAATGTTTCTATAGACACTACCCCACCACAGGTGAACTTTGTGGGCTCATGTCCTTTGTCTTCAATTACTACTGAGAAGCAGCCTCTGTTTTCATGATTACCTTCTCGAGACTTGTTCCCAATAGTTGACCAAGTGAGTCATCCTATACAGACCATGGAGCCTACTCTCCACTCTGTTGATCTATTTGAAAGTTTAGACATGCGTCCTATCTCAGACGATCTCCTTCCTTCAGATGGAGTCTTTGATATAGTCTGATCTTCTATTGGATGTTGGTTCAGTTGTGCCTAAGTATAACCCTGATCTTCCTAGTAATCATGACCTTTCTTCTTATGTTGGTCTTGTTGAGTCTTTTGACTCTTCCTTTGAACAGGAAGTCAGTGATCCTGATGAGTTTGATTTTTCTTATGAATTTTTCAACTCCTGTGATACTGAGTTTGTTCATACAGACTCTATCTCCCTTGTTGATTTTTGATCTCTTTATGAGGTTGATCTTACTGATTATAAGCCCTTGAGCCTTGGTGTTATATAATCTTCTTTAGTCAATTCTTCCTTGACTTTACTTTTTATAGAAGATATCAAAGTCACATGTGTTTTTTCCAAAGTGACCCGCATCAGATCTTTTCTTCTAAATATGATTCTGATGTTGTTGTTTCTTGGAGACAGGATTTGTAGTTGGATTCACAACTGTTTACTGGCCTCGCCTTGTTGTTCAATTTGTAATTGCATTTGCATGTGCCCTTCTCGTGCTTATGATCCTGATGCCGATTTCCATGCTTTTAGCTCGTAGTATAAGCCCTCATCTTTGTTCTCATCATCGCTAAGCCTTGTATCATTTTTTGTTTGCAACTTGACACCCTTTACCCAGAGAAGATGTTTCCTGAGTGTCTTTATCTTGCTCATATTCCTTGCATTATGCATAGATTTGTTCCTCACACTTGGAAATATTTTCGCTTGCCTCTGATACTCGTCTCCTCGCATTTAGAGCATTCTTTTTGCTCTCCTTCGAGCTCATTAAAAACAATAAGGAGGCCGCGAGTTGACTTTTCTGGACTCGTTAAAACTTCATGGAAAGATATTGAGTTTCTTTAGGCCCATATCTGACTCCTCAAAATAGACTTGACTGTCGAGTAAACAGCATAGATCAAATATTTAGTTTTATACAATGGTCCAGAGTTAGTTCGCTGATGAAAGATTGAGCTAAATAATGTTTTGAAACCATTGTGAAATGAGGTTAAACAATAGATGATATGGACAGTCCAATTAGAAAGTGAAATTCATCTAAAATCTCATGGTCATTTCGCAGTAAGAACTAGCACATGAAAACAAAAGTTTAAGAGCACCGAAATTTCTTACAAACATTCAACTCTAAAAAGCACGTGTCTGCCCAATATAAATTGTCAAAGAGATCAACGGATAAAAAAAGATTTCCCTGGTGGAAAGTGCTCTTGGTTTAATTTGTGAGAATCAGGCGAAATTTCATAGAGAGTGCAAGTTCTAAAAAGTGATAATATATCCTTCATTTTCCCAATAGGTTATTGGTGGATAATTATCTTGCTCAAGGAAGGTGCTACGAGTTTAACTTCACATGAGCTAAGCAGAATTTATCTCCTTTTGTTTGGATGGCCAAAATTAGCGTGGACCATGAAAATTCAGCAAATACTTCATCAACTGGGGTTTTCATCCAATTATAGTATTCAGACCATATATTAAGGTTATTGAGGATATTGTTTGAGGCATCATTGCAAAACAACAAACAAAGGAAGACACCTTATTCTCTAAAATAACTGTTTTGGTCAGTTTCTTCTGAGACCTGTTTTCACCAAACTGAGAATAATTTTGATCAACTGAGAGAGGTTTATATTTATAACATACTTATATAAAATAAAATCTCTCTTTTTTTACACAGTTACTATGGTTCAGGAGAGTGGAAACCATCTCCAGAGGGAAATTTTCCAGAATTCCAAATAGTTGTTTGGTCATTAACTTCAAAATCCTGTTTCCTCCAAACGAAAAATAATTTTCAGAAAATGAAAGAGGATTTTTCTCATAACATGCCTATCTACAATAACCTCTTTTATTGTTTACACAGGTTCTACAGGTTGGGATAATTTAAACCATCTCCACAGGGTAGTTTTCCAAAATTTCACAATCCCGTCTTAGTCATCAACTTCAAAATCCTATTACAATGTACCAAAGATGAATATGAGAAAATGATGACATGGGTTTTGTTGGGAACAGTTTTAATGACAATAACCTCTCTAATATTTCACACAGGTGTCACCATTTGTTATATGCACGTGTAGATTTGAAGCCTACTTTCAATAATCCATCTCCTGAAAAGAGGTGAAATGGTGAAGATTTGGGGGAAGCTGTATTAGAAAGAGTGCTTGTAATGAATAAAGGATACTCCACCTCTACTATTGAAGAGAAATAAAAATATGAGTTAGCACCATACAATTGGAGGTGCCTTGAAATGTCACTTTGAACTAGCAATCCTGAGTCCCAGATGCCATACTTGCTATTTTGATCAAGCACGCGCATCACTACATATTTTCCCAATTTGTTTGTGATAATAACAAATATTCCACCTCATTATTTTTTTAGGACTTTTATTCCCACGTTGTAACAAAACTAGGCTCTGTTTTGGGGTTGGTTCCGAGAGACGTGGCATTATAAACATGACCTCAATTGATGAGGAAAGGGTTGGAATTTTCATTCAGAAATCATTATGCTCTTGTTTTTGTCTCTGTTATTCTCTTGGAAGTATTAATGAGATACATGATACTGCGTTTTTGAGATTCGTCACATTGATTGCATTCAATCTGTGTTTCCTATTTATCACTTTCATTTTTGTGTATTTCTTCTAATGCGCTCTAGTTGCACATGAGGAATTTGCTCTCAGTTAAGCGCTCCTTGTGTTAGATGCTGCACTTGTTGTTTGTTTCTGGTAAATTATTTGGAATTCATATTCTATGCTTCGTTGTATTTGCTAGCCTTTGTTGTTTATTCTACTAAAGTTAGTGCATTAGATTCATCCACAGATAGGTGCCTCTTGCTTCGATGGCCTTTTCCCCCTTTTATTTCTTACCATCCTTTCAATATATTTGACTGTTTGTGACACTTAATTTGCCTAAGATTATAAAGGAAATTCCCTTTCTCATTTTTGATATGATACCCTTGATTGATTTGGGATTTGACTCCATTTCCCAATGATTTTCCTATGTGTTTGTTCTACCATTTTTAAATCTACCAACACCTTATTACTATCATAAATCTATCCTTATGCGAGTTGTTTAAAGCTACATATATATGTGTTTCTTTCCTTTGTGACAAGAGAGATCCCTCTTTGACTATATTAGCTAGAATGCAGTCTAAATTTGGTTTGAAATGGTTACCCTTGTGACTTCCTACCGCAACCATAGGAAAATTACAGGGTGCTAATAGAAGGGGTACATTGATTCTGTCAAGTACATTTAAATGAAAAATTACATTAATAACATCTCCCAAAGGAGGTACAACAGTAATATAATAGGAATATATTCCAAAGTTACATTATTCAACACTCCCTCTTAAAAAGGAATATTCTCCTATCACAGTCTTCATCCCTAGACATCATCACTAGTTCTCGTCACTCGATATTGAACATAATCATTGGATCTTGTCACTAGAAATCATCACCAAATATCATCAACAGACATCATCACTGGATATCAAATCTAGACATCATCACTGGATCTTGTCACTAGTGCTACAACTTGATTCTCAGGCCATTGAATTGTGACATCTCTCGAATCTATACATCATCAGAACTTCTGCATAGCTAACCATTTTTCATGCTAAATGTAGGCCTAGACCCACTCTAAGACTTCAAATTCTTGGTAATTGACTAGTTTCCTCTTGGAAACTAACAAAATACCTCCATACTGAAATAATGGCTCTTAAGCCTAGGTTAAGCCTTAGTCCCAAACTGAATCCACTTCCTAGTAATTAACCAGGTACCTCTTGGTAAGTGGCCAAGAACCTCCATTATTCTAGATAATGGCCATAATCCCTAGGATAATATCATTGATATCTCCTTATGTGATACACCCAATCATATTGGGATCCACCCTCAAATATACAACCAACCTTATTGGGATCTTCCTTCAGTCATGCCACCAACCATGTTGGGATATACCCTTGGTGATATGACCATTCATACTGGGATCCACCCTCGGTGATGCTACCAACCATGTTGGTATTTACACTTGAAGATATGACTAGAATCTCTATATAGTGAGTATTCCTTTTTCATACTGGGTGCACACTCGTGCGGTGACCATTCCTTTTTCATATTGGGTGCACCTTTATACATCTTCCATAGAGCCAACCTATTTTCATGATGGATGTGATATAATTCAACCTCCATAGAGCCAACCCTTTTTCATGTTGGATGTGAGGACCATTGGGACTCATCACTCCCTCTTGCGATGGGAATCAATATGTACAAATCCAAGCTTGTACATGATGTACTCAAACTTCACTCTCACTGGAGGCTTGGTTAAGACATCGCCTATTTGATCATACATCACAACATACTAGATCTTCACTTCTTGCCTCTGTACCATATCCATAATATAGTGATATTGGATCTCAATGTGCTTTGACTAGTCATGGAATATTGGGTTCTTGGACGACTTCACGCAATTTTGGTTTCCATAGTGCTCAAAAGTCATCTCTAAATCCACATCAAAAAATCCTGCAAGTAACTTTCAAAGACACATTGCCTCACAACTTGTTGAGCAAGCTGTAATATACTCTGTCTCATATGTACTCAGTTCTACACTCATCTGCTTCTTGTTGAACTAATAAATCATGCCAATATCCAAGCTAAAGGAACACCTTGAAGTGCTCTTCCTATCTATAGCACTACCATCCCAATTAGAGTAAATGTATCTCTATAGGAATATCATTTGATCTCTCACATATCCAATTCCATACTTAATCATACCCTTTAGGTACCTCAGCATGTGCTTTGTTGTAACCACGTGAACACGTATCGAATCCACCATGTACTAGCATAGAGTATTCACCACAAATCATATATCCATCCTCGTGTTTTTCAAGTACATCAATGAATCAATCATATACCTATAGAGCATGGAATCAAATTTATTTGAATTAGGATCACACAGAAACTTCAAGTTTGATTTGATTGCTATGGCGATATCCTTGCAATCCATCATCCCAAATCTCTTCACGATCTCCAACACATATTTTACTTGGCTCAATAAAATATCCTCTGGATTAATCCACACCTCTAATCCTAAGAATCATGTCAAGATTCTCAAACTTTGATATATAATGTATTCACTCCCTCTAAAGTGGAGCACCATCCCCCCTCTGCATCGAGACATTATGCACTAGAGTGACAAGTAGCATCTTTTTCTATTGATCTTATATGTATCCATCTATTTCATCTCTCAAGGTGACTGGATACCAATATCTCCATATTGAACTTTGTTGCATGTTCCTCTTACACCCATCTATGAGATTCTTGTTCTCTATAGGATTCCATCTTCAACCTTATAGAAAAGGTTGAGATATCCATCACTCTAGGTGATCCTAGATCTCCTCATTTAAGTGTATGGGTTATCCCATGGGCTCCTTCTGAGCCTGTACAAAGCCTTCTCCACACATGTGATTCTTTGTAGAGAGAGACTATTCTTGGAGGTTGATCAATATGCACTTCTACTTCACTGAAGGAGTGTGTTTGGTCAATCAAGAAAACCTATTGCCACAATTGACTCCCTCTTTCTGAGAGAAACCAAAAACCTTTCTTTGTATTTATCGATGCTTCCATATGCTGCATGTTGATCTTGTATATCCACTTGGAAAACACTACATACTCCCCTTTAAGTCTCATAACCACTTCCCAGACATCATTCTTAATGATCAACTAGTACTCTTTGATCATATCATACTTCCACTCTTTAGACTTCTTTTTTGTAGCTACAAAGATCTACACCAATGATGTCTCATAATAGGTCCACATAACTAGAGTATCTCTAAGGAATATTTTTTTTCTTGGAAGTCTCATCTGGAGACCCATAATTCTCTACTTCTTTGATTATCTCTTGTTCCCAAGGTTGTCCTCTCGTGTGGGTGTTCACCTCTCAGGGTGTATCTATATGTCTCTGTGGCTTGGTCATATCATGGTCATCAGGTTCTTCTAAAGTCTCCTCTTCTGTAACTGTTCCTCTAACTCTCGGAGGTTCAGGTTCTTCTTCACGTGCTTCAAATGAGTAAATTTGCTTTGAGTTTTATGGATGAATAGTTGTCACTTGTTCTTTGGAACAAGCCTCATCATTCTTCTCTTGCAGGTGATTCCATACGATCCTTCCAACAAGTCAAATTCAATTGCATGATTATAAACATTTCATATTTTTCAAAAGATATTGATAATGACAAATTCTTATGAATAAAGGAATATGTCACATGGTCATGCAACTATCTTAGCCAATGCTTCAACACCACATTCATCTATATACCATATACATATAGTAACTTTCTATATTCCTTCCATATCTACCAGAACATAATTAAGAGTGTGCACTACTCTCAACATGTAGGAAAATAGGTCTCATTCTAGATAAGTAGCAATGGAATGTTGTACAACACCATAGGACACTTACCCATCAAATATATATTAGTAGTATGTTTTTCACCAATGAAAACACTCTAACATGCATAATACATTTCCTAGATCTAGGAACATAAATATGTACACAACTGAACAATGTAATCTAAGCAAGTAGATATATAGGAAATGACAATTCAAATATTTATATTTGTTTGTTTGGTATACTTCATCTTGATCTTTGTCTCATTGTAGGAATTACTAGAGTCTTTAACGATGTGCTTTTCTCCATCATTTGATTCTGAGGACCTGTGCTTATCTTTATCATGATCAGAAATGTTGAGAAAGTCTTCTACACCATAGTTCATTTGGAATTGTGTACTAGTGTTGAATATGTGTTTCCCTTCTTCTTCATTCACAACTACATCCCTTCTTATCCAATGCTAAAATGTATAAGAGGTTCTTCTTCTTTATGGGTTGAATCCTTTTGGATCAATGTACACATTTCCTCATCATTTGAGGAATCCTCTTTGGATTTCTTCTTGATCGATTCATCATTTTTGGTGATGTGAATATGTGTCTCTTCTTCTTGATCTTTCCCTTATTAGCATGAGCTGTTAGGTCTTGGTTGTAATGTTCACCCATATTCTGATTCTTTGGCATTGGCTCCAATAACTTCTAGTTGTTCCTTGATTTGGGAGACTTATGAAGTAAGATTAAATGATTTATTAATTCTATATCTTCACACCCTTGAGTTGAGTCCTTGATGTATTCGATAGCAATCCTCTTGGATCTGATCAAGTTCTTCTCTATGCATAGCTTTGTCGTGATCTCCCTTTGGATCCGCAAATTCTTCTTTGAAATAGTTCTCTAAGTCACCCTCTTCTAGTAAGAGAAGCATTCTATACTTATATGCCTAGAAGTTCTCATCTCATTTAGGCTTGTCCTCAATCTTGGTATTATTTGTCATTTTAATAAAAATCAGAAATTCAAATGGAAATAGATAGATTATAATTTACCAATGAGAGTGCTTCAACTGGATGCTAGCTCCAAATCCTTATGGAAAACTGCTTCTGGTGGATTTAGGGTTTGACACAAAACCCCTAATTTTTCAAACTTGGTGTCTTGTAGACCTTATTGGATAGAAATATGCACCACCTCAAGGCGAGTTGATCAATATACTCAATTTTCCAAATATGTAGATAGAACTGCAAGATATTTGATTCCTAAGTTTCTTCAATTTCTTCTGCTGAATTGTGTGGTATTAATTATGATGTATCTTCGAAATTTATATTCCAAATTTCATCCTAAGGTATTTTTATGTGTATTCTATCCAACTCCATAGGTTTGAACAAGATTTGATTCACCAAGTGGAACATATGATAAGTTTCCCAAGGTGACCTGTTTATGGAATGTTTTAATATAGCAAAATTTTATGGATTTCCACATATCACTGCTTCAACTTCAGGTTTTGAAACTCATACCATAGAAACTATAGTATATCCCTTTTTTAAAAATCTTACTAAATTTTATTTGGGTCTTCCTATCCAAATATATAACATTTCTCCCTAGGTCACCTATTTAAAAATGAATTCTAGAAGAGGTTGGAACCCTGTTTTGGAAGGATCATATCTCTTGAAGTACAATGAATATGAGGCTGAAAATCACACACAAGGTAGATAAACATTTCATATTCGTCATATATGAATTTCATATCCAAAAAATTCACCAAAATCAAGTTGTATAAAAATTTCCGAGATGACTAGATTTTTCCTTCTAGGGTTTCAAGCATGAATCTCTAATCTCTAGTAGCTAAAGTTGTAATAGTGTCATGGCTACACAAAGAATTATTTCAGGGTAGCTTTAATACCATGTTATAATTTTAATGTTTATACAATATCTTAAAACATTTAGAATCATAACATCATAACCATATGTAATAGGATCACTGAAAGAAAGACAAGCACAATAACACAAAAGGAACAATAGATTTATCTTGGGAAACCACAAGGTATAAAACCCAACAAATTATTTAGTATAGATTCCAATACTAAGTGCAATTCCAACCAAGATAATATAAACCCCAAATACAATAGAAACTTATTCACTTCTCCATTGAGTCTCTCCTTCTCTCTCATGCACCCTTGCTTGATTTGTGAGTGTGTCCAAATGAGAGGAGCACCCTCTCTATTTATACTCATCAAGTGAATGACCTTTATACTTACATAGGTCATCCTGTTGCTCTAAACAAGGATAGATTAACTATGGAGAATCAAAATAACATTTATATAATATTATTGTGGGTAATATTGACTCAACTTACAATGAAATGCGTACATTGATTCTTTCAAGTACATTTACATGACCAATTACATCAATAACATATCTTGAAGGAGGTATAACAACAACACAATAAGAGTACAATAAGAATATCTTCCAAAGTTACATTCTTCAACATTAATAACACTAATTTGACAATGAAGATTACTTATAATTAGTTTCCCTCATTAACATTCTCTACCTTTCAACATCCCTTTTGAGTTGTTTACTTATTTAGAATCTCACTTTTTGAGGTTGTCTTGTGAGCCTCATCTCTCACCGTTTTCAAGCGTTGGGTCATTACCCATAAGGACTCGACTTTATTTTTTATTTTCTACTATGTAATGCAATGTGATTTGTTGTTTGATATGCATGCTTTCTTGATTTCCTGTTGTTGTCTCGTTTTCTCATTACTACCATTTTATGTAAATCATTATCATTTTAAACATGGTATGCACATGTATGTTTTCAATATTATTACATTTTATTGTGTTATCTCATTTTAGTATATAATTTAAAATAAGTTGATTCCATATATGAAAATTCCTCTTCTTTGTATTATCATATACCTCTTCTTCGTATTATCAATAATTTATTTATTATTTCCAAAAACATATGAAAAAAATAATACTAGTAAGTTTTTTTTTAATTAAACAATGAGTGATAAGTGATTTGTATTGTCCTTAATGAAAATTTTCCCACTTGCTTGAAATAGGGTTTATAGAGTGATTAGTAATTCATACCTAGCTGAACTCATATTAGTATATTTTTTCTCCATGCAATTACGATCAACATTTGTTTTACCTATTTAATTTACTATAGAATTAATATGTTTAACTTTTATTATTTTAATAAGTGACAAGTGTTTTTTCCCCTAAACAAAATATCAAAACTCAAAATTTATATTAAATTCTGAACCATATTGTTCATTGGCATCGGATACCTTACATTTTATGTATCATCCTTCTATGATAACACATACATTCATCCGAGTAGAAATATCACAAAAGGTAGAGTACATGAGATTAAATCTCTAATAAGAGGCTCAATATATACTGTTCAATAAACAAAAAATAAAGGTCAATCAATATTTTCGACAAAGAAAGTCCACAATACTGAACATCATAAAAGAATTGGTTTTGGATCCAACTCCTCGATGATATAATTTTTTTATTTCCCACGCGTTTCAATTTCCTTTAACAATCAATATACTTGATTTGTAGAAATGATCCGCAAGAGCATTCTGTTCTCTATATATATGTTGAAAAGAGAACTCATCGAGGGAAAGAATAAACCTGCTAATATCAACAAATTTGAACCTAATGTTGATGTTTTCGTGATAATTGTTTTGTTGGAACCAATCTATGACAATGCAAGAGTCACCAAAAATGTGTATATTCCTAATCTCTTTAAAAATTGCCAAAAGAACCATCATCTTGACAACCAATAACTCCACACATTTAGTAGTGGCAGTTCCAACAGATGTAGAGAATTTGAAAAATTCCTATCTGATAGGTATAGTATTCCACCCACAACCTCGACACTCAATATTTCCAGGGATTCACCATCAAAATAACACCATTTCTTCAAATTATCAATCTCTTTAGCCACAATTCTTCTAACAGGGGCATTATCCTTATAATACAGAAGGTGTTCTAGGATAGAAAAGCACTTGGAAGTATAAATTTGGGGAGGAATGATCAATTACTGAAATTGCACTTTATTACAGGAAATCCATGCTCCCCAAACCATTAATACTTGAAGGGATTTATATTCTCTAAACTAAGAAAATTTGTACTAGTGTTGAAAAGCCTCATTAATATTAAACCCTTCACATTTAAAATGAATAGACAATACTTGTGGCACATACCTCCACATATCAATCAGGTATGGACAACGAATGAAAATTTGATTGATAGCTTCCCCTTCTGAATTACAAATTGTCCCACACAGAGACCTTACCAGCTAGGATCAACCACATAAACAAATTCAACTTTAGGGGACCATTAAGGCTCCATATCTCCTTGTACCATGATTTGGGAGGAGATAGATCTTGCGAAGCACGTAGAATATGGTATCCAATTTTGGGCTTGCAAATATCTCCACCTTCATTTTTTAGTATAAAGCAAGGAGTCTTCCTTATCAGTTATATAGACAAAAATATCTTCGAGCACACAAATTTATGCCTCCCAATGGTCCTTGTATTTGTTTTCTAAACCCAAGTCATCAATAGAATGCCACTCTTGGAGATGTTCTGTAGATTGGGTAGGATCATAAATCTGATATAAAAATATGAGTCCTTTGTTGACAAGTGCATAGGTCACATGTTTGGGAAGAATATGATCACCATTACTTTCTATCTAGGGATTTGGACCAAGGTAGGTAAGTCTACCATTACCAACTTCCCAAGAGAGCTATTCACCAACAAGATCAATATCAAATAGAAGATCCTTTCACAATATTGAAACATTCTTATAGATTTGGCGTTACTACAAGTACATTCCAAAATAGACATTGGGTACATATATTTATGCTGAACCACTTTGACCCACAAGTTGTCTCTTTTTAAAATTCGCCAAATACCTTTTACTACTAGGTATTTGGAGAAACTCATATGATGTTTTAAGCCCCAACCTCCACAAGATTTGGGTAATGTAAGCTGATTCCAAGAAATTGAGTGGAAGGATGTATCATCCTCCTATCCTCTCCACAGTAAACTAAAGCAGATATTCCTATTGCTTTCATGAATATTAGTCAGGATGTGCATAAGGGTGACCCAATAAACATGAATTCCTTCCATAACAAACTTGAGGAACACTAATATGCCAACTTTCGAAAGCCACATTTTACACCATAACTGTAATTTTCTCTCAACATTATGAATAATCCATACCCAATCCTTATTAGTGTAATCATTGGGTTTCAAATAAAACCTCAAATAATGAAGTCCCTGATTAACATTTGATGGTTCAAAATCAAATTGAGAGTGAATCTAATGTCTAACCTCTTGATCCAAGTTCATTATGGAAATCGTAGACTTATTAGGATTATAGATCATACCTATAGCCTCTAAAAAGAGAGATAGAAGGGATTTAAATTTATGAATATCCCATTTGGAGCCATTTGAGAAGAGAAGAATGCCATCTATGAATAGTAAATGACATAAATCATACCCCTTAAGTGAAAGCATTTTAAATTTCCATTGAATCTAACTACTCAGAGAATCTACTAATCCCTTCCATGATAAATAGGAATAAAACAATGGATAATGGAGACCCCTTCCTAACACCTTTTCCAGGTCAGAATAAATATGAGTTTGAACAATTTATAATCACAAGAAAACTAATTAATTGCACATCTAGTTCACCATGTCAAGACACAATCCAACCTGTAAAAGAATGAGACTAAGGAAAGTCCAATCCACATTGTTGTGTGCTTTAGAAAGATCATATTTGATGACCATGGTTGAGATGTGTTTTATCTTTATCAAATGAAGAACTTCCTGTGCTATGCTGATTGCATCATGAAATTTTCTTCCTTTAAGGAAGGAATTTTTTATAGGAGAAATGTCTTTGGGTAAAATTCATCTAATTCTATTCCCAATCACTTTGTAAACACAGTTGCACAAAAACACAGGCCTGGCATAATCCATCCTTTTAAATCTGTCAATTTAGGAATCAAAGTTAAGAATGTTGAATTGAAAGATGCTAGAACCCGACCTTTGATTCTAGATTCTTCAATGAAAAAGAGCAATTCTTCTCTAATAATATCAAACATACTTGAATAGGATTCCACCAAAAAACCATCCCGCCCCAGACTCTTGTCACTTTGAATAGAATTGAAGGATAACTTAATTTCATCATGAGATATTGTTATAGCTCAAAATGACACATCTCTTCCTGTGACCACTTTCCTATGTTTTCGTTTCATGTCGACACTTCCATGATGACACTTCATGAAAAGTCACTGAAAAAACACCTAACTTGGAGGACCCATAGATTGAGTTCTATAACTTTGTTTGACCTGATCTCTACACTGTTGGGAAGGCATTTTAGTTAGCTAAAACTTTCTTGAAGACACCAAAGTGTGAAAATTCCCAGAAATACCCTAAAAATGATTTTTTTTTATGTGTATGAGACTTTCCTTAAGGAAACCCACGTACGTATGCAAGTTGCTATATATAATAGTCTCATATGCCTTGCATACGTGACTTTCTGCATTGCAACCCGCGTATACCTCCTCGTGTATGTGACTGTTGTCTCTACAACCCACGTACGCCTCCTAAAAATGTCAAAAAACACGTCTTTTGAAATTTGGGTAGTTTGGGTAGTTATGCAACTGACTCCTCATTAGAGGAAATTTGAGGTCTAAAATGGGCCTCCTAAGGAAAATAATAAAATAATAGTTAAAATAATAAAATAATAGTTAAAATTATAAAATATTAGTTATTAATTTTGGAGGAAGAATGAAAAAAACTACTTTTTTTGTTCGTATTTTCGACATATCTCCATGTGTTTTTACTCAAATTCTGAGCGGGAGAGCTCGTTGGATGTGGAATTTAGCTCTGCATCCAACGAGTACCCACACTGCATACTTTTGACAGAGCCCACTACCCCAAAAACAAGAAATACCTTAAAAAACATGATGATGATGTCATCATCACGTTTTTTTAGGTATTTCTTGTTTTTGGGGTAGCGAGGTCTGTCAAAAGTATGCAGTGTGGGTANGAAAAAAACTACTTTTTTTGTTCGTATTTTCGACATATCTCCATGTGTTTTTACTCAAATTCTGAGCGGGAGAGCTCGTTGGATGTGGAATTTAGCTCTGCA
>LPNX010522080.1:108501-165580 GCA_001517045.1 Pseudotsuga menziesii | reverse complement strand
TCCAACGATCTCTCCCACTCGGAATTTGAGTAAAAATGCATGGAGATATGTCAAAAATACGATTAAAAAGTAGTTTTATTTTATGACAAATATGTCAATTCAACCATTATGGTTGACTCATTTTATTGAAATTCTATTGGTTCTTGAATTCTAACTCACAAAATTTATCGTTGGCACGTTTTCTGATAAGGCCCATTTTAGACCCCAAATTTCCTCTAATGTCAACTGTAACTACTTTGTCTTCGCCCCTAACTCTTCCTTAAACATATAAATAGAGGTAGGGAGTTCCATGAGAGGGGACGTGAATATTTGCATCATTATGTTGGAGGAATCGGGACTCTCTTTGCCCACACCTTTTCCCTAGAAGCATTCTCCTTGTGTTGCAGAGTTTGGACACTGAGTCCCTTGGAGAAGAGAAGCAACAGAACCAGATCAAGGTTTCGTGAGGTGCCCAACTTGAAGACAAGGTATACTTGTACTTGTTTTCAAGATTAATAAAGATGTGATGTCCTTCTTCTTCCCAAATAATTGTTCAATGTGTGATTGAAACTCTGTTTATGATCATATGATGATGTTAATCAGATCATTATTTCATGTTTATTTGATTATCATTTGTTTATATGTGATCATATTGGTTTGAGGAAGGTATAACTTGTTTTGCAGGTCTCTCAGGGAAGAGGAGCAGGAGAAGGGCTAGAGAAAGCTTGTACCAGCCTTCAGTTAATCAGGTGTGGATCTTTCTTATCTCTAAATCTTGCTTATATATACTTGGATAACTATATGCATCCGCCTTTCAACCTCAGTATGTTGATGACCTCTTAAACCCTAGCCATATAATACTTTCCTTTACAATAGATATAAGTGCATCTAGCAGGATATTCTATTCTTTAGTCACAAAACTCAGAAAGTGCGCTATAGTCTCCTATTGTGATACCACATTAGCACTTTGATCAGCCTCGTATAATTAAGAGAAATGTTTCATAGCCACCCTAGAAATCTCATAAAAACCTGTACCCATATTCTTGTTCTCATCTTCTATCTCCCAAATCGAATTGACATTAATTCCATGCTTAATGAAATTGTGTTTTTTTTAATTGTTTTCTCCTTTTTGCAACCAAACCACACGACTCTTAAGCCTAAGTGACAAGTGTTATATATGGGAATCCATTATTTAAGTGAAAGAGAAATGTAATATTCACATTCAATATGAATGTTTTATGTATGATAATTCAGTTTAATCAATAAAAAATAATAACAATAATGTAATATGGAAGAAATATATAAAATTTATGTTTTTTCAAATAAAAAAGATATTTTATTAAAAGTTAAATGGATATTATATTTTTATGTGCATATTGTAATTATAAATCTAAAGCTACATATTTAATCTATATTTTATTTTTGTCTCTTTGAAAAAGAATTTTCTAATTTACCTTTTGTTTCCCTCCGTCTCTTAACCTTATGCTACCCATCTAAAGAAAGTTCCAGAAAGTTCCATAGTGATCAATTGTAAGTTAGAATTTGGGTTGTTGGGATTCATATGGATTACCAAATTCCTTATCAAAATTAGAAAATTAGAGTGGTTGGATTCATGAAGTTGCTTCACCCTTAGTTGGGCACTAAGGACAACTACAACTTGCCTCGTATTCTTGTTGTCTTCCCTACCCTTCAAAGGAGGACTTGATTTCTCATCATGCATTTTTTGCAAAGATACTTTATCCTACTCTAAAAATGGAGATCGTTGGCAAATTATCTTTAGTATACATGTGCACATGCTTACATGATTTCCATCTTTTAACTTTGGCTTATGTCCTTTACTCTTTTGGGAAAGATCAAATGGTCACGAAAAAGAGTCCTAAAGGTGTCCTATTTTGTTGTAAAGTTGATACTAAAAGTTGCATTCTCATAATCTAAAAAATTGATTCCATTAAAAAGTTTCCCATTGAAGTATCATCTTGTCTAGTATACCTTGGATGAGGTCAATCCAGCACACATATAATCATATTTAAATAAACGCAATTTAATATGATCAAGATCTATTTTTAAGTATATGCTTTAAATATTCTTGATATCTTCACAAACTAAGGTATTAGTATTCTTGATATTTGAGACATGAACCAAAACACCCATTGTAATAAAAAGCATACTCTTTCCTTCTCCTCCCTCGAACCATGGACCCCCAAAAATTATGATAATGAAACATATTGGAAATTTTTACAATAAAGAAACCTTTAAAGCATAGATATACCTCATGTTTCTTTGTCCATGTCAAATAAATCCATAGGGTCCAATATTGAAGGCTATAAGTGTTATGGAGAGAAACTTCCTATGACTTGGGGTGTACCACAACATACAACTGGACATGAGAAATAAATCCTTTCCCAATATGCAAGAGAGACCAAACATCTAACACTAAGGGACCTCGAATCATACCTTATTCCAGACGGTTGAAGTAGATCCTTGCTGAGCTTTTTCTAATCCCACTTGCGCTAGCAATTTGCTCTAAACAAAAACAAACAAGACAAGCATGCTATATAATATGGTGTTAGATCTACTCTAGCATATATAATCAGCAATGTATAAGCAATTAAACATATCCATGGATTCAATATTTACATTCAAATGCCCATTATTGGACAGGAAAAGATATTTCTATTAATCAAATCAAAGATTACACAAGTGACAACCTCTGTTGGCAGGTCTGCGAACTGGAGAAACCGAGTCCTCCACCTAGGCCTCCACCACCTCAATCCTCCATCTCTAGATATCAAGCTCATAAGAAAAGGCAATATTGGGAAGAACATAAAGTGCTCCAAAGGGAAAAAGGGATGCACACTCAAGTATATGCAAGCTATGGAAACAATGGACTATAGTTTCGTTGTTTTTCAATTCCTCCTCTTCAATGTATCTAAGGGGTTCCTTATATAACACTCCAAAGGGGTAATGAAGGGTCAAATATGAGCAATATCAAGGCATATGGAAGGCCAAGAGTCAAGTGGTTTGGACACACATGAAGGAAAACTCCAAAAGTATTTGGATTTATGCACACATCCCGATGTATGTGGGTTTGAGGTCAAAAGTCGCGTGTACATGCGAGTATGGGTTTAAAAGTCATGTATATCAATAAACAACGGTTTTTAGGGATGAAATTGGAAGCATCAAAGTATAATATCAGTCCATGGGGTCTAAAGAGTCAACAGAGGGATAGGGAAGGCCATAAATATGTGATCAACCATGTGTGGTAAAATTAGCTATAACAGATGCCCCCTAATGTGTGAGGTCAGAGGGGTAACATGATGGCATAAATACATTATAAAATATATCCCAAAAGTGGAGTGATGAAGAACCAGGTGGAAGAACTAGCCATCCATCAGTAGTACAATAATCAACCTCTGCATGTGACTGAAAATACATATAGCAATCCCAGATACATAAGAGTATAATGGCCATGAATAGGCATGATATACAAAATGTGACATGTGTGGTCATCTCCATGTACAATATATAATACATCATAATCTCCATGATGAAGATATACAATGGATCAAGATCTCCATAGAAGCTGAATATATACAATGGATCAAGATCTCCATAATGGCTGAAGATATTTGACATACACTGGAATCAAATCATGAGAGCTGAAATCTCATGAACACTAGAATGATCAAAGAGGTACATTATGTGGAATGCCACCAAGTTGGAAGGTCTTCTGCATAAACCACTACGAGTACATGTCCTACTATGCGAATAGAGGTGTCAAGCTCGAACAGAGTAGTCCATCGTTTGATTACTAGTCATTGATGTATACCATTAAAAGACGCAAGATCGACCACCGATAATGAAAATGGGAATTAAGGTACTAGAGTGCAATATAGCAAGTGTGAATAGATGTGTTGAGGTTGAACACTTGGAAGAATCCATCGATAAGGGGACATTGATGTATTCCCAAAAATGTCGATGGCGAGAGAACCTACCACTAATGACTATAAGTCTCAAGAAACTCAAATGACTCTAGAATCCTATCCTATAATAAATTATATGAAGTCGATGGGATGGAATCCGCTAGAAGGAGGACATTAAGGCATCGCCCATCAACCAACACGAGGTACTCATCAATGCTATATAATTTGGAAGAACTCGAACAATATGTGTATGAACCAGTAACAATACCGAGAATGGCCGACATGCAAAGTCAAGATAACTGAGGAATGGCCGACTCAGGCTTCAACTTCCTTCGAACAAGAGAATAAAGGAAAATAGTGACTGAAGGTATGTATCATGGACTCGATATGAAAACTAGGAAATCTCTGTGACACAGGAGACATCAACAGAGGCTCCATAGGGATTGGAAGCTTAACTAGTTGGTGGAGTTAAACTCAGAGTAACGAGTACAGCTCCTAAATTCAAACTAATAACCCAACCAATGGATGTGATAGATAGTGGTCTGTTTGAAGGTGACACGATTCGACTGCTGCCAAATATAACATCTTTTTCTGTTCGAATTTTTGGTTTTTTTAAATTTTTTTGGACTTTTTAACATATTTTGAAAAGTTTGAAAAAGAATAAAAGAACTTTATAGTTACAAATCTAGGAGGATATGAGTGTCAGAGAACAAGTCAACTAGTTCCAAGCAGTGAAACTTAGATATTCTCAATGCAAGGAATATGTGCAGGATAACGACACTCAGGGGAAGGTCCCCTCCCGGTAAAAAATGGGGAATCAAGCTGCAAAAGATATGTAAAAAGGATCTGCTTGGATAGACATGAGACAAGCTCAGGCTATATGGCTAATAATCAAAGTCAAGAAGCTAGCATAAGGATTAATAAGGCAAGAAAAACTAACGATAATGCAATTACAAATTAACATATACAAGGGAGTCCCGGGGGAATGGCCATCATAGATTTCAAGAGGAGTATGAGGCACTTGCTCAAATACATGGCAGTATTATACAAAGGACTCCCACATCCTAAAGGATAAATCTCAACATGGGCACAAAATGGAATACAAGATCTAACTAGGGTACCCATGTATGGGAAACCTCTACCAATCGCATAATGTCACTTCTAAAAGCAATAAGAAGGTTCCATGACAAAATGAAATGGGTTCATACCTACGGTTAAGATGAAACGGTCATAAGGCTATGAAAAATGCAAACAGATGTGAAATCCTAACCTATATTCTAGTTTAGACATAATACCTGAAATAGGTACGAACGGGTCAAAGACATGATCAAACCACACTCAAAACAGGCTCCTACAACATCAAATTAGTTAAAATGGTCCAAAATGGTCAGAAGCGGTAAAAAACTATAGCAAGTGGATAAAAATTTCAAAATTTTTCTATAAAATAGTGAAAAACAAAATTCATACCATTTTGAATTTTCACCCACCATAGTGCATTTGAGTCTAGAACTTCAAAAGCGAATTCCAGGAGCATTGTCCGACAGAATCACTCTGCATTTGATCCAGGTAAATTCCCTTGCCCCTCCCCTTCATTTTCATGTAAAAATTTTAAATTTTAACTGTCAAATTATTTTTAAAGGCCATCCCAACTTGGGCGTTTTGGCCCATGTAGATATCGGGCATTTTTCTGCGTTTAGGGTTGACTATACACAAAAATGCCATGAAATCTATGTACATACATGGATGTTTTGCAAACAACTGCGTATAGGGCCGTGAACATGGTTTTCATGGGCAAATAATGATAAAAGTTTATGATTTATGTGCAGGATGGTGCTAGAATGGAGAGAGAGGGAATATGGTGATGTTGAGGAAGCTATTCAGGCTAAACTCATGGCTCAACAAACATTAAAGGCATGTGGGCTATACAAGTTTTGGTGCCTTGGCAGCTTGAGGGAAAAGCCAAGACTACTCCAGCTGTTGGTAGATTACTGGGATCCAGAGTCTGAGACCTTTCAGATAGATGGGATGTCACTTAGAATTGAGGTTGAGGACATATACTTTATCACAGGTTTGTCCTGATGAGGGGAGGTGGTGAACCTCTGATCCCGTGGGCCAGGAGGTAGGCTGACTATAGAGGACTACATAGTTGTGTATTTCCTTCCCAATATAGAGAAGGTTGGGAGTCAAATCCTGACAAACTCGGTTTAGAACATGGGGTTGAAATCCATACTATTGGAATTATGCAGGATTGCAGGTTTGGCATCACTCCACTAGGCCTCAAGGCCAGTGATGTTCTATACTGTAGAGTGCATGCGACCCTCGATATATGACTGGAGTACTACGATGCTGAGAAACATGAAACAACATCTCAGTGATTGCAAGATGGGTACGGTGTAGAACTTCGGGTTTGGAAACATACTGAGCACATTATTTTTTTGAGCAGGTGCCAAGGCTAAGCCCTAGAGTAGACATTGCTCCACATGGAGTCTGGGATCTGGCTCAGCGGTGCTGGGCCAATGTCATGCGCATACTGGGAGGTGGAAGGGTGGCTAACCCATACCCAACAAAGTTGTTTCCATGGTGGTGGAGATAGATTGTCACCATAGAGGACTATCCCTATGCATGGATCAAATTTAGTGGAGACCCAGACATGCCCCTACCACCAGGAGTGGCTTACGGAGACATAGGTAATGAATCCCAAACCCACTTTTAATTTTTGAATTATTTAATTTTTTTGTGTTTTTTTATATATGAAATCAAAAGACATGTTTTAGGTGTGACAACACATAGTGATACTCTGTCATGTATATACAGATGTAGGACCACAACGTCTATATGGCTTTCCTCGTCATCGACGAAGGGGAAGAGGCGATGAGATCATGGGTGCAGATGAGGAGCGGACACTCCAGACCATCCACATGAAATTCGTTCGATTCACACAGAAAGTTCCCATGGCACAAGTTAAGGACTTTCCTGAGGCCATGTAGTGCCAGGTGGTTGAAGTACCATGGGCATGGGTTCGATTGTTTCGTCGGCTAGCTAAAGCCGTAGTCTGCTACCATGATCAACACCCTCCTCCACCTCAGGCTTAGATTCCTGGGTGTATATTTTTTGTATGACTATGTAGTATATTTTGGTGGCTCGAAAGCCCCAATTTTGTATATGACACTTATGTATTATGATGTCACCTTTTTTGAACTTAATGAAAACTATTTATGATGATCGATTATTTTTTTATTTACATGTGTAAAATGTGTTTGTGAGATGCTTATGGTCTGTGAAACAAATTCCAATCTAGTACATAGTTATCATATGAATCAACAACTTGATTAAAATTTCTTGGAACATTAATGCAGGTTATACTCTCAAATTTCTGTTCTAGAAATATAACACGTCAAAATATTCATAATAATGTTGGATCCCTAATATGATACAAGCCATTAAGTTGTGAAACCACTAACTGTGAATCAAGATGTACCTTAAGAGAAAGAATACTATGTGAAATGACATCCCACACTAACTCAACGATGATAATATATTCAACAACATTATTTGATGAAGTCCATAAACATACTCCTCCTGAAGACAACACTTGACCCATAGGAGTATAGATCAACCAAGCAGTCGAAGCTGAATTTTGAGTGTGGCAGCTAGCACCATCAGCGAATCCTATGTAAACAGAAGACTCCATCAACGTCTGCCATAATAAGTGAAAGCTAATCAACAAACCTGATCACCATAAGAAAACCTAACTATGCAATACAAAAATGTACAATAATATACAAAAATCATCCCTGGCTGAAGATCATGCATAGTATTTTTTGAGATAGAGCTCATTTCTAGGCTCCGCCAAGGCTGTCCCTTCATAATCCACCAGCTCATAGGCGCCTTTCTCTAAGACATGCTTAACCACATAAGGACCATGCCACATAGGATTAAAATTTCCTATTGTTATAGCTCAAAATGACACATCTCTGCCTGTGACCACTTTCCCATGATTCTTTCGTATGTCGACACTTCCATGATGACACTTCATGAAAGTCACTGAAAAAACACCTAACTTGGATGACCCATATCTTGATTTTTGTAACTCTATTTGATCTCATATTTGCACCGTTGGAAAGGTATTTAAGGTAGATAAAAATTTCTAGAAGACACCAAAGTTTGAAAATTCCCAAAAATACCCTAAAAATGAGTTTTTTTTTATGTGTACATGATTTTCCTTAAGGAAACACACGTACGTACACGAGTTGCTATATATAATAGTCACGTACACCTTAAATATGTGACTTTCTGCATTGAAACCTGCATATACCTCCTCATGTACGCGACTTTTGTTTCTGCAACCCACGTACACCTCTAAAAAATGTCAAAAAAATACGAATTTTGAAATTTGGGTAGTTTGGGTAGTTTGGGTAGTTATGCAATTGACTCCTTCAATCGTAACTACGTTGTCTTCGACCCTAAATCTTCATTACACATATAAATAGAGGTAGGAAGAATCCATCAAGTAGGAGACATTAAGGTATTCCCACTACCCAATAGCAAGGGAAATTGCCACTCATGACTACAATCCCCAAGGTACTATCATAAAACTCTAAATCTCATCCCCAGAGCAAGATGTGTTGTAGTCGATAGGAAGAGATCCATTGGAAGGAAGTCATTTAAGCATCCTTCATCATCCAACACGAGGTAATTCAAAGACTAATTGGATTTGGAATTGGTACTAAATTTCACGATAAGGATCACTGAAGACATGATGTAATGAACTGATACCAGAGAATAGCCGACACAAAAGGTCAAGGCAACTACAGAATGGCCGACAAAGGTTTAATCCTTGAACAATGAGCACGACACAAATGTGACTTCGAAATATTTTGACACAAAAGGACCAACAGAACAAATATGCAATGTAAGAGACATTGACATATTCCCCATATAATTGGAAAAGAGACCAACTAGAGGAGTAAGAAACTCTGAATCAAGATAAGGTAAAAATACTAGGACCCAACTGTTGATAGACTCAAAAATGGTGCTTTGTTCAAGGAAAAAAGAATTTATGCTATTATGTAAAAAACATGTGAATGAACTTCCCTTCCCCTTTGTTATATCTCAAAATGACACATCTCTACCTGTGACCACTTTCCCATGATTTCGTCGTATGTCGACACTTCCATGATGACACTTCATGAAAGTCACTAAAAAACACCTAACTTGGAGGACCCATATCCTAATTTTTGTAACTTCGTTTGACCTCATATTTGCACAGTTAGAAAGGTATTTCAGTTACCTAAAACTTTTGCAGAAAACACCAAAGTTTGAAAATGCCCAAAAATACCCTAAAAATGAGTTTTTTTTATGTGCATATGAGTTTCTTAAAGAAAACCGCGTACGTATGCAAGTTTCTATATATAATAGTCGCGTACGCCTTAAATACACAAATTTCTACATTGTAACCCATGTATAGCTCCTTGTGTACGTGACTGTTGTTTCTGCAACCCACGTACGCCTCTAAAAAATGTCAAAAAAATACGAATTTTGAAGTTTGGGTAGTTTGGGTAATTATGTAATTGACTCCTTCAGTTGTAACTACTCTGTCTTCGACCCTAACTCTTCATTAAACATATAAATAGAGGTAGGGAGGTCCATGAGAGGAGACTTGAATCTTTGCATAGTTATGCTGGAGGAATTGGAGATCTCTTTGCCCATACCTTTTCCCTGGCGATCATCCCCTTGTGTTGTAGAGCTTGGAGGCTGAGTTCCTTGGAGAAGAGAAGCAACAGAACCAGATCAAGGTTTCATGAGGTGCCGAACTTGAAGAGAAGGTTAATTTGTACTTGTTTTCAAAGATTAATAAAGATGTGATGTCCTTCTTCTTCCCAAATTATTGTTCAATGTGTGATTAAATCTCTGTTTATGATCATAGGATGATGTTAATCAAATCATTGTTTCATGTTTATTTGATTATCATTTCTTTATATGTGGTCATAATGGTTTGAGGAAGGTATAATTTGTTTTTCAGGTCTCTTGGAGCGAGAGGAACAAGAGGAGCAGGAGAAGGGCTAGAGAAAGCTTGGACCAATCTTTAGTTAATCAGGTGTGGAACTTTCTTATCTCTAAATCTTGCTTATATATGCTTGCTAAACATTATACATCCACCTTTCAACCCCAGTATGTTGATGGCCTCTTAAACCCTAGCCATAGGATACTTTCCTTTACAACAGAACTGGCGACTCCACTGGGGAGAGCCTTGTCTGTTTGGGGTTTCTTTGTCTTTCTTTCAGCCTTTTGTAAAGTTTTAGGCCTTTCTTACAAGTTAGGAACACCTTTTGAGTTTGTTGGAACACCTTTCCTGCCTTCCTAGGTTAGTTTTTATCCTTTTTGTGCCTTGTGTCATCCATACACGAATTTCAGGCTAAACAGTTGCATGTCTGTGTTGTATACGTGACTTGTACTACCCACAACCCGCGTTTCATATGCAACCTGCCTTAAGGCAACCCACATATGCACCTGAATTTGTGTTCTTTCATCATTTTTTAGGGTTTTTGGGTGATTTGAGGGCTTTTCCAGGGTTTTCAAGGGCCCTCTACATGTGCATAACTCCTAAGAGGTTGTTTTATCTCTGTTACATGCTCTTTTTCTATCTTGTAAGTCTCTTTCAAGTCTTTGAACTTGGTTTTGCTACCTTCCCCCCCACCTCCTTCTTTGGCTTGACCTTGTTGGACAAGGTATTGAGCAGCCTCTGTTTGTAGGTTTAGATTGATACTTGGGACTTCTTGACCTTTGTTTATGTCAGTCTTATTGCTTAGTCTCTTCATTCCAAAGTTTTTGGCTTGTTTACTTTTGTGAGCCTTCCTTCCAAGAGAGGTTATATCCAACTTTAGAGAAACATAGGTTTTGTTTGTGGGGTGTAGAGTAGTTGTCTATTTGCTTTGCTTACATTACTTGCTGGCATTATTTGATAGGTTGTTTTTCTTTTGCATTTATAAAAGAAAAATAGAAAGAACATATACTTGTTTAATATGCATGTATATTATAGTTTTGTCTTTAATGCACTGCACATCATTATTTTTGAAAAAATAAATAAAAAGAATTTGTTCTTTTGTGGCTTTCAAGTTTCTATTTGAAAAAGAAAAAGAGGATGGTTTTTTCTTTTTGCATTTCTTTTCTCTTTGCTTAGTCATTTTGTTTCAACTTTGAGTCAAAACACCACATAAGTTTCATGCCATTTACCCTCTGACTAAAAAAACCTTTAAAATAAATGATATAATTTAAAAATTACTAGTAAGTTTTATTTTATAGGATCATACACTAAGTAGATCAGGCTAGACTTGTGGATTAGGGAGTTTCAACTCTCCACAAGTGTTTAAATTTAGACATAGTTGGCCAATCACTAGGTAAATCCTTTTCTATGTTGATTGTATCTGGGAAGATCCTTTCAAATGGGAGTTAAGCAAGAGCCTGCGTGGAGGCTTGGACTGAGGAGTAACCCTCTGATTCCTTGTCAAAGAATAGACTAGGGTTTTTGCGCATTTGGGGATTCTGTCTTAGACAGGGTTTCAGGATTTGCTACCCTTCCCATGCATATGAACCAGGGTTGCAACTGTCCCCCCAGAATGTCAATATAGTTAAGGTAACCTTTAGTCTCTTTGACATCTAGGGTTCATACACAGGTACATTGACATGCTATTTCTAGTTGACCGTGGACGATCTTGGAAGGTAACCCCGGTAGAAGGTGTGGGAGGGCGGTGGGTGATTCCGCCACTTGTTCCTAAGAACATCTATAGGGACTCCAAGCAACTATCTATCAGCTTTCTTCTAGAAAGAATATTCTATACCTGTTTGTCTATTTGGCTTTAGGAATTTTTTAGTGAGTGCTGTGTGGTTTGTTTGTACTTAGTTTGCCTTCAGGTGTATGCTTTGTACTTTTGGTTTCCTGTCAACCTCAGACTTTGTCTTATTGTTTGAAACTATGGCTAACACCCCTTTGAACACCAACCAATAGATCCCCATGCTTGGAACTCCTTGTACTATTCCTCTCATGGGGAATGTTGGTGTTCCCTTGATGGCCACCGTGAATCTACCTGGATTCACCCTAGGGCTACCAGTGTGGTTGCTTTCCACTCCAACCATCCTGAATGCTCCTGATGCTTCTCAAGTAAGCTCCTTGTATCAAGGGCATCAAAACATTGCTTCCCCTTCACCTATAGTTGATTCTCCTCCTCCTTCTACCTCATGTGGTGAAAGTACTGATACTAGTAACCGACAGTCTAAAAGGAGTAAAAGAAGGAGGAATACGAAGAAGGAACATAATCAAGGGGGCACCCGTTCAACCTCTGCAGGTCAATTTGAACCTCACCATCCAACCTCTGCAGTTCATGCTAGGGGCACCTATCCAACCTCTATAGGTCATGTTGGATCTAAGCACTCAACCTCTGCCAGTCAAGTTGATCTTCACCATCCAGCCTCTATTGATCATGCTGGTGGGATCCTTCCAACCTTTCTAGGTCACGTCAGATGCAGTCACTTAGCCTCTATTGTTCATGCTGAGGGAACCCATTCAACCTTTGATGTTCAAGTTGAACCTCCCCATCCAACCTTTGCAAGTCATGTTGGATCCATCCACCCAGCCTCTGAAGTTCATGCTGGGGGCACACACTCAACTGCTGCAAAGCATATTGATCCTAACCATTCAGCCTCTATTGTTCATGCTGGTGGTGCTCATCCAACTTCTGTAAGTCATGTTGGACCCAGTCTCTTAGCCTCTGCAAGTCATGCTGGAGGAAGTCTCTCAGCCTCTGTAGTTCATGCTGAAGACAATTCATCAACCACTGTGAGTCATGTTGACACTGTTGAAAAGACTACCCATTCAAAACACAAGCCCAAGTTTCCTTATAATATTTGTGAGGGAGACCACCTTACTTATAAATGCCCTTCTATCGTGGAGGTGCGAAGAGTTTGGTTTCATGGTCATCACATTTTTGAACATCCTGAAGTCTCTCAACAACCAGCCTCTCTTAGTCAGTTTGGACCCAGTCACCCAGTCTCTGTAGTTCATGCTGGGGGAAAACTCGCAGCCTCTGTAGGTCATGCTAAGAGAAAACAGTCATCCACTGCTAGTCATGTTGACACCGTTGAGAAAAATGGTTGTTCGAAGTGCAAACTTAAGTTCCCTTGTAAGCTATGCGAGGGAGATCATCTTACTCACTAGTGCCCTGCTTTTGCAGAGGTGCGAAGAGTGTGGTCCAAGACTCAAGAATTTCCTTCTCCTGAAAAACCTATAGTTTCTCAACAACCTACTCAACCTTTGGTTGATCAAGTGTTCGAACCAATCTCAGATTTGGTGGATCCCACTCTTCTTTAGATTATTGATCCTAATGTGATTGAACCAATGTCATCTTTGGTCAATCCTACTTTCCCTTCAGAGAGTGAATTTCACGAAGCAATTGAATCGATTTCATTATCAATCAATCCCACTCTTCCTTTGGACAGTGAAGTGTCTACTAGTCACATTTTCGTCACTTCTAGTTCAGAACTTACTGAACAAGGGGGCATTAAACTCGCTTCGGATCAACCCCCACCAAGCTCTCGGATTGCTTCCTTTGATTGGGATAGCCTAGTTGAGCTGAGCCTTCCTTCTGATGCACCTTTCTAGATAAAGCTCAAATTTGAATCATACACGATTGCTCGTTGTATTGTTGATGAAGGAGACTCAGTTAGTATTTTGTCTGCTTGTGCTTGGCGAGGCATGGGATCTCCTAGCCTTGTGTCAACATCTAGTCAGTTACTGGCGTTTGATAGAAGAACTTGTATAGCCTTGGGAATTCTTTCTCAAACACCTGTTACTTTGGGTGGGAAGACTGTCTTAGTCGACTTCATGGTGATAGAAGACCCCTTGGACTTCAATATGCTCCTTGGACGTGATTATGTCTATGCCATGAAAGCCGTGGTGTCAACATTCTTTCATGTGATGTACTTTAATCATGGGGAAGAAATTGTCACTATCGATCAGTTGGGTTTTCTTGATCCTTCTCCTGACTTAACTAGAGACTAGGGCTTTCCTTTATTGATTCCTAGTGTTTCTATAGACACTACCTCGCCACAGGTGAGCTATGTGGCATTATGTCCTTTGCGTTCAATTGCTACTGAGATGCAGCATCTATTTTCATGCTTACCTTCTCGGGACTTGGTCCCAGCAGTTGACCAGGTGAGTCATCCTATACAGACTGTGCAGCCTTCTCTCCACCCTGTCAATCCATTTGAAAGTTTAGACATGTGTCCTATCTTGGATGATCTCCTTCCTTCAGATGAAGTCTTCCTGGAGTCTTTGATAGAGTTTGATCTTCTATTGGATATTGGTTCAGTTGTGACTAATTCTAACCCTGATTTTCTTAGTAAGCTTGATCTTCCCATGGATTGGTATTCTTATGTTGATCTTGTTGAGTCTTTTGAATCTTCCTTTGAACAACAAGTCAGTGATCTTGATGAGTTTTATTTTTCTTATGAATTTTTCAACTCCTGAGATATTGAGTTTGTTCCTGCAGACTCTATCTCCCTTGTTGATATTTGCTCTCCTTCTAAGGTTGATCTTATTGATTATAAACCATCAAATCTTGGCATTATAGAGTCCTCTTTCATTGATTCTGCCTTGAATACACATTTTATAGAAGATATCAAAGACACATATGTTTCTGCCAAAGTGACCCGCAACAGATCTTTTCTTCTGAATATGATCCCAATGTTGTTGTTTCTTGGAGACAGGATTCTTAGTTGGATTCACAATTATTTAATGGCCTCATCTTGTTGTTCAAGTTGTAAATGCATTTGCATGTGCCCTGCTCCCGCTTATGATCTTGATGTCGGCTTCCACACTTTTAGCTCGTTGTATAAGCCCTCATCTTTGTTCTCATCATCGCCCAACCTTGTATTATTTTTCCTTTGCAACTTGACACCATTTACCTTGAGGAGACGTACCCTGATTGTCTTTATCTTGCTCATATTCCTTGCATTATGCATAGGTTTGTTCGTCACACTTCAAACTAGTTTCACTTGCCCATGACACTCGTCTCCTCGCATTTAGAGCATTCTTTTTTATCTCCTTCGAGCTCGTTAAAAACAGTAAGGAGGACACAAGTTGAATTTTATGAACTCATTAAAATTTCATGGGAAAGATATTGAGTTTCTTTAGGCTAAGGTCTGACTCCTCAAAATAGACTTGACTGCCGAGTAAACTTGTCAGTTCAGGCTCGTTAAGAATATGTGAATGGGCATCCACATTGGTGGTAGGTTATCACTTTCTTGGACCATGTGGAATAATACAAGAAAGGAACACTCTCTTTTCTTTAAAATTGAGAAGAGTATTCTCAGGCATAGGTTTATCGCTTTTCCGGACCTGAGGGACTAAACTCACGGAAAAGGAACCCCTGGTATGAGCTTAGTTTTCTCTTTTTTGTGCTCTAGACCTAAACATGAAAAATATTTTGAGTGTACTTTATGTCTTTGTCATGCTCATTAAACCCTAAAGAACAAAGAATCGAGTTTATTGTTATAAGCCCCATTTCTCGTAATCAAATGGATCTTTCCAAGTGATATTTCCTTCCTTCACACTCGTAAAACTCAGGCTATATGTTGCTTTTGAAGGAGCGTTGGGTAGGTGGTAATTTAACCTTTCTCGAACCTTCCTGACTAAGTACGTAAAAGGTGCACCTTACTTCTTCAAAAGCTAAGAGAGTTCTTCTTTGGTTTGTTTTATACTTTTCCGGCCTCAGGAGACTAAATTGGATGAAAAAGCACCCCCCTGGAGTCTTCTTTGGAGTTTTTAGACTCTTTAAACTATG
The DNA here is from genome assembly GCA_001517045.1 of Pseudotsuga menziesii. NCBI lineage: Eukaryota > Viridiplantae > Streptophyta > Pinopsida > Pinales > Pinaceae > Pseudotsuga > Pseudotsuga menziesii. Next base: position 149,841 of record LPNX010522080.1, on the reverse strand, counting down.
AAAACACCATCGAGCATGTACTAGTTTGGGCTCATAAAATCCACGAATCAGTGCTTTATCAAGCATTCTTCTATCTTTTCTTCGAGCTTGCCAAAAATGAAGATGGTCCCAAGTTTTCTTTCTTGGACTCGTTAAACCTTTACAAGAAAGAGGGGAAGGGAAGTTTTGAGTCTATCAACAATTGGGTCCTAGTATTTTTACCTTATCCTGATTCAGAGTTTCTTACTCCTCCAATTGGTCTCTTTTCCAATTATATGGGGAATCTGTCAAAATCTCCTACATTGCATATTTGTTTCGTTGGTCCCTTTGTGTCAAAATCTACCTAAGTCACTTTTGTGTCATGCTCACTGTTCAAGGATTAAGCCTTTGTCCTCCATTATGTAGTTTCCTTGACCTTTTGTGTCAGCTATTCCCTGGTATCAGTTCATTACATCATGTCTTCGGCGATCCTTGTTGTGAAATTTAGTACCAATTCCAGATCCAATTAGTCTTTGACCTACCTCATGTTGGATGATGAAGGATGCCTTAATGCCTTCCTTCCAATGGATATCTTCCTATCGAATGCAACACATCTTGCTCTGGGTATGAGATTTAGAGTTTTATGACAGTACCTTGGGGATTGTAGTCATCAGTGGCAATTTTCCTCGCTATTGGGTAGTGGGAATACCTTAATGTCTCCTACTCGATGGATTCTTCAAGTGTTCGACTTCAAGTTCTTGTATTCACACTTGTTAGAATGTACTAGGTACCTTAGGGACCATTTTCATTAATGGTGGTTTCCATCATGTTTGTTAATGGTTCTCATTATTGACCGGTAATCAAACGATTTCCTCAATGTTCAACTTCAACTCCTTTATTCGCATAATTAGGATTTGTATCTTTTGGGCGGTTTGGATTGAAGACCTTGGGCTGACAGTAGCATCGTCATTTTTCTATTGCCCAAGCTGTGCAAGACCTTGTTACATTTTATATGACATTTTGCTGGGACATAGATCCACCTTGTATTTTTGTGACTATGATCGATTGTTGAATATGGATCCACCTTGTTCATTTGTGGCCATGAATCGTTTAGATTTGATATGGCACCTTTTTGTATTTTGAGCGACCATGATAGTTTCATCAGTTAAACATATGTTGGATCTACTTGTATCTTTATGGCGATGTTTTGTATACAGACTTGTATGTCCTAGAGATCAGTTTTTTCTGACATTTATCTCTCTTTCACGTACCTTTGTTCGAGCCTTTTGATCTTGGATTCTCTGCTCTCTCCATACTCAGTTGTTTCCTTTATAATGTATTTTGGCTATCATCTTCCCCTCTAACCTCATACATTAGGTGGCATCTGTTATAGCTCAAAATGACACATCTCTTCCTGTGACCACTTTCCCATGATTTCGTCGTATGTCGACACTTCATGAAAGTCACTAAAAAAAACCTAACTTGGAGGACCCATATCCTGAGTTTTGTAACTTTTTTTGATATCATATTTGCACCATTGGAAAGGTATTTCAGTTAGCTAAAACTTTCTAGAAGGCACCAAAGTCTGAGAATGCCCAGAAATACCCTAAAAATGAGTTTTTTTTATGTGTATGCGAGTTTCCTTAAGGAAACCCGTGTACATACACGAGTTGCTATATATAATAGTCGCATACGCCTTAAATAAGTGAATTTATAAATTCCGACCCACATATACCTCCTTGTGTATGCGACTGTTGTTTTTACAACCTACGTATGCCTCTAAAAATGTCAAAAAAATATGAATTTTGAAATTTGGGTAGTTTGGGTAGTTATGCAACTAACTCCTTCAATTGTAACTACTTTTTCTTTGACCCTAACTCTTCATTAAACATATAAATAGAGGTATGGAGGTCCATGTGAGGAGACTTGAATCTTTGCATAGTTATGCTGGAGGAATTGGAGCTATCTTTGCCCATACCTTTTCCCTGGCGATCATCGCCTTGTGTTGCAGAGCTTGGAGGCCGAGTTCCTTGGAGAAGAGAAGCAACAGAACCAGATCAAGGTTTTGTGAGGTGCCAAACTTGAAGAGAAGGTATATTTGTACTTGTTTTCAAGATTAATAAAGATGTGATGTCCTTCTTCTTCCCAAATTATTGTTCAATGTGTGATTGAATCTCTGTTTATGATCATATGATGATGTTAATTGGATCATTGTTTCATGTTTATTTGATTATAATTTCTTTATATGTGGTCATAATGGTTTGAGGAAGGTATAATTTGTTTTGCGAGTCTCTTGGAGTGAGAGGAACAAGAGGAGAAGGAGAAGGGCTAGATAAAACTTGGACCAACCTTCATTTAATCAGGTGTGGACCTTTCTTATCTCTAAATCTTTCTTATATATGCTTGTTGAACATTATACATCCACCTTTCAACCCCAGCATGTTGATGGCCTCTTAAACCCTAGCCATAGGATACTTTCCTTTACAACCCCTACCCCCAAGTGTTCCTTAACTTGATTCCACAAAAGGATCAAGTCACCTTCACTAAACCTCCTAGGATAGACAGACTTATCGTAATGGAACTTAACACGATGCTTGTTAACCTTAAGAGCCACTAAAGCATCTCGGCGCTGCTCATCAAGCTGCTCTAAGTGGAACAAATTCTCTTCCAATGCAAAAGTTTCTGGTAAAAGCTCCACAGCTGGCTTCAAAGAAGGGATTTCACATTCAATTGGTAATACTAACTCCACCCCATGCATAAGCTGATACGGAGAAAAACTACTGGAAGTCTTGACCATGGTTCTATAGGCCCAAAAAGCAGGATACAACATGATATGCCAATTATTCTTGCTCTGTGCGATGGTTCATTGGATAATGGACTTAAGTGACTTGTTCATTGTTTCAACCTATCCATTCGCTTGAGGGTAATAAGAAGAGGAGTGGTATTGCTTATATCCTAACTTTGAAGCCAACTCTTCCATCATTTTGTACTGAAAGTGCCTGCCATGCTTAGTTAAAAGCTCTCTCGAAATGCCAAACCGGGTGATAATATGGTTAAATACAAAATGCACGGCTGTTTCACCGTCATATTTTACTGTGGGCATATCATCTTCCCATTTCATGAAGTAATTGAAATCCACAATAATATGATGGTGCCCCCCAGCCGAAACTAGGTTGCAATCCATAAAACCAAGCCCCTAGTTAGTGAAGGGACCGACAGTGACAATAGGATGCAAAGGTGTGGGACGCGAGTGCATATTACATGCAAACACCTGGCAAGGGTGGTACTTCTTGACCGCATTAACACAATATTTAAAGATGGATGGTAAAAAATAGCCTTCTCTTAATATTTTTTTGGGCTGTAGAAAGCCCAGATAAATGACCACCACTCTATGGAAATCATTAAGCATGACCTAGTCCTCATCATGAGTTAAATAATGAAATAAAATGGAATCAACCCCACATCGATACAAAGTACCATCCACTATGAGGTAGTTCTTTGCTACATGACGTAGTCGTTGCCACTCATCCCGTGAGAGGTGAGTAGGGACCTTCAATGTTTGAAAATACACGATAATATCTCTGTACCAAGGGTCCGCAGTTGAGATGAGGAATATATGTTCATCAAAAAAATAATCCTCATAAACTTCCTCTTCATCCAAATTTGGGAAATCTGATATAAGCTCAGCAAAGATTAATTATTTTTTCAATTTCACCGAAATAAACTCGAGATCAAACTCTTGTAATATCACAATCCATTTATTATACTTCCCCCCAATCATCTTTCTAGTGAGGACGAACTGAAATGGATTGATGTGAGCTATGACCAAATTTTGGCGAAGGAGGATGTAATGCCTCAAATGCTGAACCACATGAACGATGGCCAAGGCTAGCTTCTCAACATGGGAATACTGAAGTTCCACATCAATAGGGTTTCGGCTCAAATAATATATGACATGCTCATGGAGCTCCTTATCCTCTTGAAACAATACCATACCAACCATCTCCTGAGATGTAGCCACATAAATAAAAAAGTCATGGAAATAGTCTAGTGGACTAAGCACAGGGGCTATTGCTAAGGATTTATTTAGAGCATCAAAAGACTCTTGGGCTCGCTCATACCAGTAAAAAGGGGTGTCTTTCTTGAACAAATGCATGAATTATTTATTCAAATTGGTGAAATTAACTGCAAACCTTCATAAGAAGTTCTCCATACCTTGTAAACATTGAAGATGTCGAATGTTGCGCAGGGGAGAAAATTGAAGTATTGCCTCAACCTGCAAGGGATCGACTCTAATACCCTCCTTGGACACGATGAATCCTAGTAAATGACCAACCTTCACACAAAATATGCACTTATCCAGATTTAAATGAACTTGATAATGACGACATCTTTCAAACACTAATCACAAATGATAAGGATGATGCACTCTCAAATGAGAGTGAGCAGCTAGGTCATCCAAACACACTTCAATAATCATTTTAAGATCGTGAAAGATCAAGGTCATGGACCGATGAAACGTAGCTCTGAAATTTTTAAGGTCGAAGGGCATGTTCCGATATGCAAAAGCTCCCCAAGGACAAATAAATGCAGTCTTATGTTGATGCTCGGGTTTAATAGGTATCTGATTATATCCAGAAAATCCCATCCATAAAAGGAAATACCTCACTTCCTGCACACTCATCCAAAATTTGATCAATAAATGGTGTAGAGAAATTATCTTTAGGACATGATTGATTTAAATCACAAAAATCAGTGCATATTTGGATCTCTCCTTGCTTCTTATCCACCGAAACGGGATTTGAAACCCACTCCATCAAGGGAACGAGATAGATAAAACTAGCTTTGAGCAGTTTCTCTATCTCTGCTTTAATGGCGGGTGCTTTCCTAGGATTCATGGCATGCAAATGTTGTCGAACTGGTTTTGCATCCGGATAGGTTTTTATTTTGTGTTCGACAATACAAGGGTATATACCTGGAATTTCTTTGTTTGACCAAGAAAAAACATTGCAAAACTCCTTAAAAATCTTGGTATACTCTTTAATCTCATTGGGGGAACAATTCACCCCAATGTAAATGTTCTCAATCTTACCAGGAACACGAGAAATGTTGATAGGAATCGTTGGTAACAGGTTTTCCATGTTCCCTTCAGCAATATTAATAGGAGAGCTTAATGGGACCACGGTGCTACCAATTTTCTCGCTTAGAATCACCCTAAAGTCATCACAATCTAAACGATCAATCTTAGGAAGGAAATACGATATCTGGTGCAAATCTTCCCAAGGTTGTTCTATCCCAGACATGGCCTCAAGAATAGCTTCATCTAACAAAAAAAAATCATCAAGGAAGTATTGAGAGTGAGATGACTCTACTTCCCATGTAGGCATCACATAAGGGTCCTCCTCCTCCATCCGCGAAGAGGAAGGACTAGGTTCTACAACATGATCAAGATTTGCTTGATATGCCACGAATGTTGAAGGAAACAACACGTCTGTCTTGATAGGTATACTCGAAGTACTCGATGAAGGAAGAATCCAAGGATCCTCCATATGAGAAGTGCAAAAGGATACCAAATTTGATGAGGTCAAAGCCCCACCAAGACTAGACCCAATCATAAGAACGGGCATAGGACAACTAAAGGTCCCCATGAGAGAAGGATACATACCCACACCCACATTCTTAGTTGCTAGTTGATAATGATTGATAATCGGGATAGAAGCTCCCAATGACGCATTTACACTTGGATTCTAGAAAGATTTTTTTATCAATAGTAATGATCTTCCCATTCAAAATAAAACAAACCACTTGGAATAGGGAATATGCTATAGCTTGCATATTGTACATCCAATTCCTACCTAGCAAAATATTGTAGTCAAGGGGTGCATCAACCACCTCGACCTCGATCGCAACAGTATTCTCTCCCAATTGGACCTCTAGAGAAGGAAGTATACCATACAGATGAAATGATCTTCCATCAAAATTAGTCAATATGATGGTAGATTGAGACAATGTGGGAGAACCTAAGCCCTTCCAACAAGCCAAAGACATCACGGAAGTAGAAGCACCTTCATCAATCACAGTACGCATGATGGTGTTGTTGAGACACTCTACATGAATCAAAAGAGACACGTAGTAAGGCAAGCGAGGATAGATTCCATGAGTTTCAAATTTGATCATGGAAGGAGAGATATCATCACCAACCCCAAGAGTAGACAACAAGGACTTCCTTTTCAAAGGAAAAGTCTGAAGCACTTATAATGTAGACATCACACAAGGAGTCTGTCCCAAATCCTTGATAATTGAATAGTTCTGGGAAGCTTGAGCATTAGGATTATGCACCAAGTGCTTCAAGACTCCCTTAGGCATGTGAGGTAGAGATTTAGGATTATCCATAGGATTTTTAATTCGCAAAGAGCTCTCAGGCGGAGCAAGTTCTTTCCCAAGGTCAGATTGTGACGAACCATAGTCTTTTGCACGCATCACAACATTTGTAGCATTCAGCATGTTGATGCAACCGTGACCACTAGTGGCCTCTGACGAGTTTGGAGTCCCACTAGAAGCACTACCAGGATCAATGGTCCTCAATTTCATATTTTGATTATTAGGTAAAGGATTAGTAAACACAACTGGGCCCTATGTTATGAACTTTGAGGCGTCCTCCATACGAGGGCACAACTGAGTGAGGTGATCATCCTTACAAAACTTACAAGGAAACTTCACCTTACGCTTAGGATGCTTGTCCCCCCTAGCATTGTTCATGTTCTTGTCGTTATTATTACCATTTTCATTTTTATGCCCACCCTTACGATTATTTTTTCCTTTTTTGTATTCCTTCTAGGCTACTGGCTGCCTTTCGGGTTTGATGATTGCACTAAAATCACACTCACTGATTGGGTAGGATGAGACGAAGTCATGGCTTGTCCCGATGTAGGCTGATTAAGCGATAACTGGCTCACTTGTTTCATAACTGAGTCTACAAGTTTGGTACTTGTGGAGCCAACAATACCATTGGCATGTGGCCCAGGTTTAATCTTGGGGTTGAAATTGGATCTTGGAGTATTTGGGATAATCTCATACAAGAGTCAGGACTGAGCATAGATCAAATCCAACTCTCGAGCCCTAAAAATAGCTTGGTCCTCATTTTCAACTTTGGATGTGGAAACATCCTTTGCAATATGAGGTAACAATGACTTGAGGAACCACTCTAGAAGAAACAATGGTGGTATAAAGGCTTTAATTAATCATTTCTGTATATGCCACTCTTGAATATGATCCGAAATATGCGTGGATTTGTCTTTCCAGAAGGTTGACAACAGTTTGGTACCGACGTTGTAACGTATGGGTAGCTGGAAGTGTTTAAGAAAATTCATGGCAAGGTCATCAAACAAAGTATAGGTTCCCCATCAGTAATTATATATACCATTTCACTGCGTAATCCCATGAGGGTGTGTTGAAATAGCCTCAAACAGATGGAATCATCAGTTAAGGAATTAGAAGAGCACCAAAGGTGGAAGGTTGTCACATGGTCACTAGGATATTCACCAGCCTTACCTTCAAACTTGGGAATGTTCGAAGGAAGCTTGGTAGGGACCGCTGGCCATGTCAGATCATGAGACACAGGATCATTCGTCAATTTTGATGAATCAAGTAGGTTCAAGGTCGCAAGCGAAGGGAGCCTAGGTTTAGCCAGTTGATGTCACACTCCTTGATAGGATTGGTTCGTATAAGGTTGATTTCTATACACACCATGGCCTTGGCCAATGGGATAATAACTTCCTCAGATTTGACCCATGAAGGGATGCATGGAAGCATTGTAATGTAGAGTACCTTGAGTATGAGGTGCTACAAAGCCATATTTAGAAGAGTAAGTGGGTTGTTGATACCCATACCGATACATTTGATAGTTTTGTCCATAATACGTTCTATAAGAAGGTCCATGTGAAGCTCCATAGGCTGGACCATAAGATGGTCATGAGATGTTCCATGAGATGGTCCATAGGTAGGTATATATAGGAAGCTCCATGAGCTGGACCATGAGATGGTCCACGAGATACTCCATGAGACGATCCATAAGTAGGTATATAACTTGCTGACACATAAGGAGGCACTTGGCCTTGTGACACTACGGTGTTAGAAGATGTAGGATGAACATGGCTTATGGTAGAACTTCGGCCCGAAGGACCACTAGAGTTAGGAAGATGATGTGTCAAAAAGGCATTTGAAGGAGCAGGTTGAGAAGAAGATAGATGTGAAGGAATATATCTCGTACCCCCAATATTCACATGTCTTAGCTGAGGTCCCCTAATAGGAACACTAGTGCTAGGTCTGGGCTGTGTGTGTGAAAGAATTTCCACCAAACCTCTCTGCATGGAAAGGAATGGAAGTTCCCCTAGGAACAGTACTACCAGGGTCACCAACCGATTTGACATTAGGTGTTGGATTGGTCTTGGGAATATCAGGCATGCCATACCTAATGTGGCTAGTGCTGGTGGGTGCATGGTGAGTCTCTTCGCCCGGATAATATAACCAATACCGGGGGTTAGAGCTAATGTAATAAAGAAACTGTGATAAATATTCTTATGATGGTTCAGCCCCATAAGGAACAGACTCAGGTGGAGTCCCATATGTTCTTGAAGGTTCAACTTCCATTGCTGGAGGAAAGGAAGGGGGAAGCTCTTGCACCTCAGACCCATGATGACTCATGGTGAGATATCTATGTGAATCAAAGTGATAACTAGTCCGACCGGACTTTCTGGCTCTCTCTCCCAAGGGAGAAGGAGAAGTAGAAGGCATAAGACTTGCTAAATGATGATAGTGATGAGGATCCGCACCTAGATCCACAATGATTTAATAAAAATAAAATACTCGATCTATCTACACAACCCTAAGCAAACTAGCATACACAGAGCATACACCTAAGAAAAGCTAAATCCAAACAACAAGAAAACCAAGGGTAGGATAAGTGAGCTCCCAAGTGAAGTAGGTATGTCTCACCTAGGAGAGGCTTGAGACTCCCATACACAACAAGCAGAGGTTTGTAACCAATTATAGTGGCCTTTAGCTTCAATGCATATAGAGACTGTGCTATCCGACCCCTACTTGGCTAGGATGCCTGCATAATAACCTCTGCAAATAACCCCTCGATAACCTATGTAAGGAAACTATGGTCACCTCAATATAACTAATGCTCAAGTGGACAGTCGCAGGCGGGATAAACCAAATGGGAAGGGTAGCAAAGCCAGAAGCCTAAAAGCACAACTGGTACCCCATGGGTGCACCAGTCAATACCTCAAATTCTCCCAGATGCAAATACAATCCTGGAAATATCTCTGGTGCTCACAGAAAGTGATCAGGAATCATCCCAATCACAATCACGTGCACTACCTCATGCTTAAATCCCTTGTAAGAGGAGCGTCCTGAGAAACACTAATTATACCAAGGTTTTCACACTCTCACTTGGACATACACCTAATTGTTTTGTTTAGTGGTCTTGGAGAATTGACTCGGAATGAACTATTCCAAGAACCTAAAACCTATTCTTGTCGATGCACCCTAGAAAAGAAAAGAGTGCAATTCATTTTATTAAGCGTTGATTTTATTTGGCTGTAAATTACTCAAAGGGTAAGTGGTCGTGCAACCAATGAAGTTATGACATAACAAGAAGTGAAATGCACACCTAACAAGCAATGCAAATGCAATGTGTAGAATTAAAAACAGGGTATGCTTGTACGTGAAGTGCAAGATTGTTCCTTCAAATGTAAGTGCAATCATTCCTATATGAAAATATGACTATAATTCACCAAGCAAACCTAATGCAAGTACCATGCTAATGCAAAATGCAAGAAATGCATAACTATGCAAAAAGAAAATTTATTTTGTATTTTTGAATTAAATGAGATATGAAAGAAAAAAGATGAATCTACAACCCCCAGACTCTGCAACCACTCACAAACAGCAGCCAAGCAAAGCGCCAAGGTAAAAGAGACCTAATGCACTAATCCCAAAACAAAAAGTAGAAAATGAATGACAATAACATTTCTAAAAAATCAAACTAAAAGCAGTCTCGAGTCAGAAACAGAGGGTGTATACAGACTCCAGAAGCATCCAAGAAGACTCAATAATCATCCAAACTCACCCAACAACACTTAATACTCCCACTAAAGCTCAAAATCAAGGAATAAACGAATGTTCTTAGTAAACCAAAGTACATACACGACTGTTCAAGGAAAACCCACATGCATACGCGACTATGAAAGCTAAACCCGTGTACAGGAAGAAAAAGGAAGAAAAATAGGGAAAACAGACAAGCTAATACAAAATTTACTCCTTCAGGGCCCTACTAGGAAAACATGTTATTATCTACTCAAATGGCACTTCTCATCCGAGTGCCGACAATTCCTTATGTTGGTACACAAAAGGATATTTTAGGATTGAAGTTTTGCCAAAACACTATATATGGGCATGACATGAGATGCATTTACCTTTCAACCAGCTTGCTGCATTATTTTTATAAGTTTAGATTGGCGTACGTGACTATCTCCATTGAAACTCGCATACATACGTGGCTATTCTCGTTCACAACTTGCGTATTGTAGGTGACTATCTCCATTACAACCCTTGTACAGATCTATACGCGGGTTTCCTTTAAGAGACTCGCGTGTCATACATGGGTTGCCTATATTAAGTCATGTACATCTCCATTCGACATTAAAAAATATAAATAATGATTAATGGATATTAGTTGGGTCTAATCATTAACTACCCCAACTATCTCAACCTCCTCAACCTTCAAAACCACTCTATTTCCCAAAGTATAAATAGAGGCCTTGGGGAGGGAATTAATCATTCAATTTTGGAGAGAAAAGTTATGCTGGTGGTATATCTTCAAAATTCTTGGAGCAGTGGAACTCAAAATCCCTTGGTTGTAGAGGATTCCTTGTCTCATACATTGGGTTGTACACTTATCTCATTCACTGATTTTTAATAAAGAGAATTCTTCTTCCAACATTGTTTTGAGTCTCTTTCATGTATTAGGATTGATGAATATATTTGATTAAGCACTATATCTATTGTTTATATAACCTGTTATATATACATGTATAAGATTGTGCTTGGAGAATTTGTTCTTTTCAGGTGAAGGGAGGTGCATCCCTGAAAGCTTTGGAGAGAAGCAGAGTGGAAGAAGATCAAGCTTGGATCAACCATCGGTAATCGGGTGAGTCCAATATTTCTTCCTATTTCCTTTATGTACTTATCTAAAGCTAATTGTTTGCAAGTTTTAGAAGTAAGTTGGTAACCCCAGACCCTAGGTTATAAGGGTGTTTATTCCTAAACAACAGAACTGTCGACTCCGCTGGGGAGCCCAAACTGCTATGGGTTAACTCTGTAGATCCTTGCCCAGTATTTTCTTTGATTTAGAGTGTGCTTTTTTGTCTTGGTTCAGACTTGTAGTGGTGCTTTCAAGTCCTTTATAATTTTTCTTTTTTTTTGAAAAATTTAACTCATGTACGGGGGTTGCTATGCTACACCGTCACGTACAGAGGTCTGTGTACGCGGGTTGCGCTATTGTACAGTCGCATATAGTATGCAGGTTGCTCTTGTACACAGTCGCGTACAAGCCTGAACAATTTTTTTTTTTAGGGTTGGGTTTCTTGTCCTTATCCTTTTGTGGATTTTGTCTTGCTTAGTGGTCTTTAATATTAGCATTGCACTATAAGTTTGATGACCTTGTTAACCATACTTTGTGCTTTCTAGTAAGCCCTTGAGTTTTTATTGTTTGGATTTTTTTTCTGTTAGAAACTTGATGTGGATTGGCTTGTTGCGTGAGAGGTTCAAGTGCTGGTTGTCTAAATCAGTGATCAGGATTCTAGACACCGTTTATCCTTTTCTATCTTCGGATAGTGTTGGTTTTTCACTTGCCTTTGATTGGTTTCAGTGATTTCCATTCATTGTATCTTCCCAAGCTAGGTTTTTTCCAAGTCTTCCTTAGGTGGTTGATCTCTGGTTTTATGAATCTGCTTTACTTCATCTTGCTTACTTTATACAGTTAATTTATTCAAGCATACTCAAGAATTTTGCATTTAGGTGCATAGTAGTCTTTGAGGAATTTGAAAAGTGAAAAGAAAACATTAGAAACTTTTGCATTTGAATTGCATATAGTAGTTTTATTTTCAGTTTTTAAATAAAATCTCAAAAAATACAAAAATATAGTCTTAGTTTTCTCTTTATTAGTTGCATTTTCATCAGTTTATATTTAAAAAAGAAAAAGAAAAAAGAGAAGCTTATTTTAAGTAGTGATAATTTGCTTTGGAATTATACACCTGTTTTTTTTACATTTCTTATCGAGTCAATAACATCATAGTCTTTCACTCCACTTGCCTTCTGATTAAAAAATAGCCCTTAAAATGAATGCTATAATTAAAATTTATTAGTAATTTTTGTTTTATAGGGCCATACACCTACTAGCTTAGGCTAGACTTGTGGTATAGGAAGTGTAAACTCCCCATAAGTATTTAAATTCAGACATAGTGGGCCAATTGATAGGTAAATCCTTCTCTTTATCGATAGTATCTAGGAAGCTTCTCTCAAACGAGAGTCAAGCACGAGGCTGTGTGGAGGCATTGGACTGAGGAGATAACCCTCTGATTCCTTGTCGAAATGTAAACTAAGGTTTTTACGCATCTGAGGATTATATCCTAGACAAAGTTTCGGGCTCAGCTACCCTGCCCATGTGTACAAAATAGGCTTGCGACTGTCCCCTCAGGCTATTGGTATAGTTAAGGTATCCTCTACTCTCTTGACATCTAGGGTTCATACACAGGTAAACTGGAAGGCTATTTCTGGTTCACCTTAGACGGGCTTGGAAGGTAACCCTTGTTGAAAGTGTAGGAGGGCAGTGGGTGATTCCTCTGCTTGTGCCTAAGAACCTCTTCAAGGATGCCAAGAAACTGTCTCTCATCTTTCTTCGGGAAAGCATATCTTGTACACCTTGTGATTGTTGAGACTTTAGAATTTTTTATAGTGATTTCTCTGTGGTTTGTCTGTGTTTAGCTGACCTTAGGATTTGAAAAGTCAAATTTACAATCATGGAGGACCAACCTATCAGAAGGTCATGAAGGTTGCAAAACCTTCCTCTGCTTATTACATTGGAACCTCCGCCTCCCCCTCAAAGGCGGAGATTGGACACAAATGGTTCTTTTGAACCGATAGGAGTTAGTGAAGTTTCGGGTGAACCAAAACTTAGGGCAAACCATCTTAATTTAAACATAGTTGAGATAGAAGACTTTCGGGCTAAAGAGTTTGCAAAGAATTTTAATACACATCTAAATGACTTAAACGATCTTATGATCATTCAGGTTTGTCCTTTTGATCCACCCATGATTGGTGTCCCTATGGGCAGGATAATGTCTACTGTAGGAGAAAGTTCTTTTATTTCCACCTCAGCCACTCCAGCTGAAGGGGTACCACCTCCCTCAATAGGTGTCCCTAGATCCAATATACCTACTACGGCCTTAACTCCAGTGAGCTGAGTGGTTCAACCACTGGCTCCCACAAGCATAGCAGGTGCTTCTGGTGGTATGGTCACTGGGATTCCTAGTGTACCTATAGTTCCTACCTCCTTCGCACACACTGCCCAGAGTGGTCCTATAGGATCCTCGGCTTTTGTCCAAGGATTTTCTTGGAATGGGGGGCACATTCCCCCATCCACTCCATACGTTGGCCCAACACCCTCATATGTAGGGGTGCATTTTGGAAACACTAACCCTTATTGTCAAGGTTTCCAAACTCTGGTTTTTGCTCCATTCATGAGCTCCCCCTTTTCACTTTTTAGCAGAGGCATACCTGCTCCTATATTTCAAACCTCAGTTTCGGCTGGGCAGCCAAAACCTCTTATACTGCACCTTACACAAACAATCCTGTGGCTTATGGATGGAACCCTTTTCAAAGCAACCCATCAAATTCACAACTGGTAGCAAGGGGTAACCCCATCTTCATATATGGGAATAAGGGGGCAGGTCCCTCTAATCCCCAAATTGGTCCTTTTATTGCTCCAGTTAGACCTAAGCTTCCTTTCCTGGAAACGTTAAACTTGCCATATTTTTCTAAGTTGATGAATGACCTGGTGAGGCGTGATCCCTCCTAGCCACCTGTCCCTACTAAGCTGCACTCGGACATCCCAAAAATTTGAAGGAAAAGTTGGTGAATATCCTAGGGCTCATGCCACCACTTTTCATTTATGGTGCTCTTCCAACTCATTGAATGAAGATTCAATTTGGATGAGGCTGTTCCAAAGAACATTGATGAGTACTACAGCAAAATGCTACATTGAGTTGCCTTCTGCTGTGTTTAGTAGTTTTTGGGACTTGGCTAATGCATTCCTTAGTCACTTCCAGCTTCCTGTCTGATATGATTTCAGAATGAACTTGTTATCTACCTTCCGGCAGGACAAGGACACCCATATCTCTGATCAAATACAAGAGTGGAGGAGGTGGAAGAGCCTTATTAAAGCCACTATTCCTCCTGAGTTCTTATTAGAATGGTTCCTTAAATCCCTATTTCCTTATATATCTAAGGACGTATCTACTTCAGGAGTGACGAATGAGGAAGAAGCTATCCTCAGGGCCCAACAACTAGACTTGATATATTCTTAGTCTAGGATCTTATATGAGATTATCCCAGAGGCACTGAGGCCAACACATGACGTAGAAAAACCTAAGCCTGGACCCCATGCTCATGGTGTGGTTGGTTCCATTAATTCTCCCACTATAGAATATTTGGCCAAACAGCTCCATCAACTGTCCATTAAACATTCTATGGTGGAGGTAGCAAAGGCTTCCCCCTCACCCCAAAATGCAAATGTTTTTGCATAGACCTCTCAGAAGGGAAATCAACAGCCCGGTGGGAAAAAGAAGAGAGGAAAGAAAGGGGAGGGAAATCAAAACAAGCAAAAACCCACAAATAATGCTGATGGGGGAAAGAAATAAAAGAAGAAGGTGAAATTCCCATGTAAGTTGTGCCATGAAGATCACCTCACCCATATTTGTGCCCTTATGGAACAATCTCAGAAGTTGTTAAAATCTCACCAACTGGCTGTCCTGAAGGATCCTTTTCCCTAAGGACAAAATTCTACTTCAGCTTCAAATGCGGCAGGGGGCACCCTAAATGCCCCTAACCCCAATTATATCAACATGGTTCTATCTCAAACTTTACTACAGATGAAGAAAAATAACTATGAAAAAGAGACCTCGGAGAAGGCTAAGTCCATAGGTGAAACTTATAACCCTCTCACGATTGAGAAACCTGCCAAAATTATGCCCAAGATACTGAAAGGTGTCTATAAGAATAATTTGCATAATCCTAATGCTAGGGTTGCAACCAACTACTCTGTAGTTGAAGACATAGCCCAGACACCTTGTGCAATGTTGGCTTTAGAGGTGTTACAGAGTTGTCTCGCCCAACGGGATGCACTCTTAACAGCCTTAGGAAGTATGGAATCACCAAGTCTCATGGCGAAATTTAATTTGTCTGATGTCAAAATTTGCCTACCATATCATGTATCCTTGTTGATAGATGTCATCCATGGTGGAAAGACCATTGGAAGGGCAATTCTCGACAAGGGTGCTTCTACATGTGTTATGTCCTTGTCATGCTGGAAAGCTCTTGGATCCCCAGAGCTGGTCCTGTCAAACACCCTGCTTACTGCTTTCGATGGAAGGTCATTCGGTCGGCATGGTATCCTACTGGATTTGAAATTAAGCTAGGAGGGAAAGTGGTGTCTGTTGAGGTGGAGGTGATTGATGCGCCTTTGGACTATAATTTTCTCTTTGGAAGAAGCTGGACTTATGCCATGTATGCTATTGCATCAGCCGTCTTTTGGGTGGTAGTGTTTCCACACGAAGGGAAGTTGGTTACTTTTGACTAGCTCAATTTTACTCAAAAAGGCCGCATGGAATCTAATGATTCCACTGTTCCATTGGTTGATCAGGTCAAACCTGTTTCAGAGAGCTTAGAGGCTGGAATGTATGCATAATTGATGGGAACATTTGATCTTCTAGCTCCTATTAATTATATAGGTTCTACTAGTGTGGGTAATTCCATAGCCACGGTTGTTGATAGGACTGATCCTTGGGTTCTCCCTTCCCAACATGAACCTGAAGTGCCCTTATCAACAGTGGAAGTGGCTTATCAAGCTATCACCCAAACCACTGTTGATCCCTTTTCGGTCCCCCTCACAGTCTCAGAGGAACTGGAAGAAGCCTATCTGCCTGCTTGGGCAGAAAAATCTTTGCATTCTACATATTGTTTAGATATGGTTTTACCTTTTGATGAATCCATTCTGGAAGCCATGTGTGGATGAGATAAGATCTGTGAATATCTTCACCATCGATCCTTTTTTCTTCCAGAGTTAAGTAGGATAGAGAATCAAGAGTTTCATATGAGACTGGCAGACGATGTTGATATGCCCATTAATCCCTTACCAAGGAAAGGAATGTTTGCTGAGGGGAATATGGCAAATATTGTCACCAGCATCCCTATCAACATCTCTATAAATCTGGACGTTGTGGAAAATATACATATTGGCGCAAACTACTCTCCTAAGGAGATTACAATCTATACGGCCTTGTTTAAGGAATTTCACGATGTTTTTTCCTGGTCATATGAGGAGATGCCAGGAATTGATCCATCTATAGTCGAGCACAAGATCCAAACATACCCTGATGCTAAGCCTGTTCGGCAAAAGTTGAGACCTGTTAACCCGCGTAAAGTGGCGACAGTGAAGGCTGAAGTGGAAAAACTGTTGAAAGCCGGTTTTATTTATCGCATAGCTTTGACGAAATGGGTATCCAACCCTATTCCTATTGATAAAAAGCAAGGGACCATATGCGTCTGTACTGACTTTAGAGATTTAAACAAAGCATGTCCTAAGGACAACTGTCCCACGCCATTTATAGATAAAATTATTGATGCTTGCGTGGGAAGTGAAGTCTTTTCATTTATGGATGGTTTCTCCAAATACAATTAAATTCAAATTAAACCGGAAGACCAACATAAAACAACTTTCATTTGTCCTTAGGGTACCTTCGCCTACAAGAAAATTCCCTTTGGATTGAAAAATGTTGGGTCAACCTTTCAATGGGCAATGAATTTTTCCTTTCATGATATTAAAGCCATTGTCGAACCTTACCTTGATGATCTACCTGGACGTTCTCGTAAGAGGATCGATCATCCAGATCACTTGCGTTTAATTTTTGAACGATGCAGATACTATAAGATTTACTTGAATCCCCACAAGTGCATTTTCTGTGTTGAGTCAAGGAGATTGCTTAGATTCATTGTTTCTAACAGAGGCATTCAAGTAGATCCATTGAAAGTTGAGGCCATTGTAAATCTTCCTCCTCCTCGTTCTATCAGGAAATTTTAGAGCCTGCAGGGGAAGTCCAATTTTCTTCGATGTTTCATTGTAAACTATGCCAAGATTACTAAGGGTTTCATGCACTTGTTAAAATAGGACACCGCATTTGTGTGGGATGAAATTGCACAACTTGCATTCGAGGCATTGAAAAAATCTTTGTTGTCAGCACCGTTATTGCGTTTGCCAAATTACTCTAGGGATTTTATATTGCATCCGGTCGCATCTGAGTCAACCATAGGGGTGGTCCTAGTCCAGGAGGATGATAAGCTCCTAGAGCATGCTATTTACTATCTTAGTCATTCTTTAGCCAAACCTGAACTTAGGTACTCCCTTAGCAGCTGTTTATGCTATTCAAAGGTTACATCACTACATCTTACTAAGGACTACGACAGTAGTAGTAGATGTTAATCCTTTTCAATATGTTTCATCTTGAAGGATAGTTGGAGAAAAATTCAAAAAATGGATAGTCATTCTCCAAGAGTTTAACTTGGATTTTCAATCCGCCAAATCCAAAAAATCCTTAGTTTTTGCTGAGCTTATTGCAGAATTTCTAGCCGACGAAGATGTAGCTTGTTTGTGCCAGAAATTGTTTCTAGGCTACAAAGAAACAAGCCAACACAATATCAAATATTCAATCAAGAAAAATTAGGTTTTAGGGTTTTTTGAAAGGTTTTTGTGGTTGTAAATTCTGGTGACTGAAGGGAATACATTCATAAGCCAAGTAGGAACTGAATCATAAACAAATAAGAACAGAGATGCATAATATAATCACCATGTACCAATCAAAAAATAATATTAAAGTTCATTCACAACTGACAAGCATTACAAGCAAAGAAACCATAAACCAGCAATGAATTTATCAGTCATGTAGCTAAACAAACTCAAAATGAAGCTAAAACACAGACTGAAGGGAAATATAGATCATATATTTCATAATTCTGTTCATCAAATAAACATGAGAGTTATGTACTTAGCTCATAAACAAGTCATAGACCTCCTTAAGCCAGCCAAAAATCGAACCCTTTGTTCTCTTTCTCATCTACCTAAATACTGTTTCTCAAAAAATCAGTTAGGGTCTAAAGCCTAACTGTCTTCAGCCAACTCATCGATGGGATAATGTCAAATTATAATTTACAAAATAAATTTTTCCTCAAAAAACATAACAAGTAACTGCCTAAATAAATTATTTCTAAAGAAAAACATAACAAATAACTACCTAACAATCAATACTCAAAGGTCTTTGGTAGCTTCTGCCAATAAGGCTATTCCATCCAAAACCTGGGCCTTCTTCCTAGCTCTTTTCTGTTCAGCTTCCATATTTGCTATTCTTCTTGAAAGTTCTTCATTCTGCTGCTGTAAGCCACTGACAGTCTGCTTTAATTCTGTACATTGTAAATCTGTGTTTCTCTTCCTTTTAAGGGCCTCCTTGGAGACTGCAGTGAGCTCTTGATAATGATCATTTACTTCTTGCAAGTCCTCCCTGAGTCTTCTATTTGCTAGGACCAAACCATCATTTACTTCCTTCATGTAATCCATTTGATGCTTATATTGTTTGATAGTTCTTTGCAGGTTCTCCTTTTCTGAATCAAAGGCCTTGCCTACTACTTCATTCTGTAGCTCGCTAGGTAACCATGGGATGTTCAGTTTTTTGAAAATGTCTTCATCCTCTGGTAGCAGTTCTGAAGACACACCATGTACACTAGGGTTTTCCTGATTAATTGTTTCAGTTGGTGCAATTTCATCAATCAACTGCTGGTCTTCAGCATAAGACATTTCAGTTTCCTTTCTCTGTTGTTCTTTCAGCATTTCCTCTCTTAATTCCAAAAACATAGTTGAAAGTTTAGTCTCGGTGAGACTGTACTGTTCTACTGACTTCAATGCTATATTTCCTTTGCAATCACCCCTGCTAGATTCTGTCTTTTCATCTGAAGAATCATCATCAAGTACAGTAACCTCTTTTGTATTTAACCTAGGGTTCAATAGCTTTTTCATATTCAGCCTCAACTTGTTTCTTGGCCTAGTTTTGGGTCTCCAGGTTGAGGTAAGCTCTCCTATCATTTTCAAAATTTTTCCTTGATGCTTAACCGTGGCAAACTCCATAGCTTTAACCTTGATCTTCTTTTTCTTTTGCCTCACTGTCTTATTTTCTTGACTGGAGAATTCCCTGTATGCACCAACCCCAGTTTCAGCTTTAACTGTCAGCTCATCTCCCTCTAGCAAATATCCTTCATCTTCAGATAAAATAGTAATAGGGATTCTCTTTTGGACCTTGGCATCCTCTTCCTCCACTACAACCTTTTCTGTGACAACAGTTTTCTCATACATGAGAGTTTCTGCTGGTGCCCTATTTTGCACAGGCTGATCTTCCTTTTTTATAAACAGTGAACTTTTGCCCTTATTATTAGCTGAAGGTTGCTGATGTTCATAGTCTTCCTTTGAAAGTTCTATCACTTCTTCAAGTTTAAATTCTTTTTTATTTTCAGACTTGACTTTCTGACCTAGTTTTCTAACTAGGATTTTCCCCTTGTCCACATGTTTTTTGGTTGGCTAATCTTCTTGCTTAATTTGGAAACCAGACCAAAAGAGGAAATAGTGCCATGTCTTCCCTTCTCTTTGCAGAGCAGTGCTGATAATTAATTTGATCAATCCATGATGGAAAATGGACTGTGTAGTGTGATCCTGATGCTCCTTGACCCTGCTTGACATCTTCTGCAAACTTTTAAACAAAAAGAAGGGGAGACTCATCCTTGATTCTCCAACCAGGTGCTGCAAGAACCTAAAATGATATTTGAATACAAAAGCATATCTCCCCTCACAGGTGATGTAGCTTTGTAGGACTTTAATGGGCTCCACCCATTCTGCTCTGAAATTCTGAATGAGCACTCCTTTGCTCCAGTCTGGGATAATTCCAGGTAAAAGATATCTTTGAGCATTGAAGGTAAAAGGCAACTTTTTGAACCACATTTCTCCTTCATTTCTGACTCCTATAGCTTCAGCAACCAACTCCACAGTCAACTTAAACTTCAGAGTATCAAATACTACTATGTCCTGGTTATAGCATTGGGAAAATTTATAAGAGACCTCGGTGTTATAACCATCAATCTTCTTGAATAAATCCAACCATCCAACATTCTGGAAGAGCTCTACACAACCTGGAAATTGGTCAATCCAATTTAGCTCAGTGGGCTCAGCCCTATTGGTCTTCCCCTTTTTTCCATCTGCTTTCAATGACTGAATGCTATTTCTGTATGCTTTTAAAACCCTGTCAATGTACTAAGAACCCTTTCTCTCTTAATCTCTCAGAGTTTTTACAGTGTGTTCTATTTTGAGTGCAGGAAATGTTTTGCACTGATATTGGGTAATTAGGTCAATAGAGTACAAAAAATCTTCTCACAAAGCTACTGCTGAATTTGACTGACATCCCAAATGTTCATTTCGATGCAAGATCATCTTTAGAATGCATGAAAACATCTGTGTATTGTGATTCTACACCAATAGCACCCTTGGCTCATTCCAATGCTACTAATGAGCTATCTCTTTGCAATAGGGATTCTGCACTAGAGCTCTCAGTTGCTCACTTCTTAGATTCAAATTGTGACTGTTTAACTAGGGGCTGAGATGATATGCGAGCAGTCTTATATGTGCTAACTTTTCTGCTTCAACTTTCATTCAATATAAAACTAGTTAGCTTCTGGCACCTACTCAGATAAGGTCTGCATGTAATTTACATGCTCAGCTTACTCATTGCATTTCTTACAGGTAACAAGTTAATTTGTGAAACCCTGGTCGCCACAAATTGTACAGATCTTCACCTTAACATATTTTCAGGTTTTGAGAGGGTAATTGTTCAATGCAACTGCTAACTTTCAACTTATTACTTGCCACAGCATTTAAAAACCTCTTAGACTGATATCTCTTCTAAAGGAGTTTGTTAAAAGAATAAATTTATGTTTTCCTTAATCAATTTTAACAGAAACAATTTTAATGGAAAAACCCCAAATTTAGCTGCCACGACCAAGTTAATACAGAATACCTCATTCCGGTCCTACTGCAGACGTTTAAAATCGATCCTTGAACTATCTAATTGTCAAATTTAAATGTCCAAGTGTCTTCAAGTCTTCAATTTTCTTCCAGCTGGCGTGATGAGAAAGCCCTAAATCTCCTCTGTAACTATGAAAGCCCTAAATCTCCTCTGTAACTGCAAATTCTGGATTTTAAACAGATGTTTTCGCTCCACTTAGTTTCCAGTTTCATAATGCATGTATGGAGAACTTCTTTCCCATCAATTTCGGCTCTTTCCTCGATCTGTCATCATTCGCCTAACCTTAACTGCTGATCGCCACGATCTCATTCACGTTCTAGACAACACCTGTTTGCATGATCATTTCTGCTGAAACACGTATCAAAACCCTTTACACATGTGATTAGTCACCGAGAAATCGAAATCATGAGAGAATTTGGCTTAAACTTACTGGCGATTTTAACACCCGCAATATTCTTGTAGCGCCGCAGTGTAAAATTTCAATCGTTGCGCTACAAGAATATTTCAAATTCAGTTTTGGCGCTGTTTTATTGATTAATTCCAATTTAAATAAGGTTTATATGATAAACCTTGCTCTTAGAGTATATTTGTGACATCCTTAATCAATATTAGTCCTATAGAACCCTTCAGAACCTAAGGAAACAAAAAAAAAAAAATCTAAAGGAAAAACTCAAAAATTTGACTTAAACCCAAAATTTTCTAAAGTAAGTAAAAGAGCAAACTTAAGCAAATGAGCAAACTTTAAAATAAAAATGACAATCAAAATATAAAATTGAAGAAAACAAGTTCATGACTTAACATAGCTATTGAACAAGACTCATTGCTAGACAAGCACATCTTTTTGATTTCCACCTCTGACCCCCGGTACGGAGATATACTTATCTATCTCTAGACTTTGAAGTATCCTGCAGCCTTCTCCCGGGAAGAATGATGTAAACTATGCCTGCATGCCAAGAACTACCTCATCATAGGAGATACTTTATACCGTAGGGGGGTAGATTCCATTTTGCGTCGATGTCTTACCCACGAGGAAGCAGAGATTGTCCTAAATTATGCCCATAGTGGAGCATGTGGGGGTCATTTATCTAGGTTAGAAATGGCCCAGAAGATATTACGTGCCGATTATTTCTGGCCCACGATATTTAAAGATTGTGTGGAAGCAGTGAAGCACTGTCATCCTTGTCATATTTACACCAAAAAAATGTGGTCACATCCAGCTCCATTATTTCCTGTCATCTCAGTTGGCCCCTTCATGAAGTGGGGGATTGATTATGTGATGTGTAACCCAGCCTCGAATGGGGGGCAGAAATATATCATTGTCGCTATGGACTATTTTACAAAATGGGTAGAGGCAATGCCCACCCTTAAAGCTGACAGGGAAATTGCAGCTTTCTTCATGTTCAATCAAATTATTGCACGATTCGGTATACCTAAAGTGATTGTCACTGACCATGGATGTCATTTCTAAAATAGCATGATGACTGAATTGACCACTATGCTAGGATTTAGACAAGAACATTCATCTTCGTTCTATCCTCAAGCAAATGGTCAAGTCGAGGTTGTTAATAAAACTTTGAAAACTATCCTTAAACGTACTATTAATGCATGCCATTCCAACTGTCATATCATGCTATATCCTACACTTTGGGCATATTGGACTGATGTAAAAACAACTACGGGGTTTTCTCCCTTCCAACTCATCCATGGAGTGGAAGCTGTTACCCCGATTGAATGTGAAATCCTGTCTTTAATAATTGCTATTCATGTGTTACCTGATACGACTGAGCTTAAAGAAGGTCTATTACATTTAGAACATCTTGATGAAAAGCGTAGAGATGCACTGACAACAAACCAAGATCATAAAAATAGGGTGAAAAGCAAATACGATAAATCGGTCAAGCCTCGAATTTTCTCTGAGGGGGAACTTGTTTTTCTCTAGGACCAAAACAAAGAACTCTTGGGGGAAGGAAAGTTCAGGTCTATGTGGTTAGGACCTTATATGGTGTCGAAAGTGTTAAAGAAGGGCGCATATGAATTGATAGATTTTGATGAGAATAAGCTGGCTAAGCCTAGAAATGGGCTATACCTGAAAAAGTACTATGCTTAGGCTTAGCACTTTTTCTTGTATTTTATTGTATGTATTTTTATGTACACTAGTTCGTTGGTTTGTGTTTATTATACCATCTACTGGTTGTTTCATATGCCTTCTGAGAGGTTCGTAGGTTTCATTGATGGCGCCAGTCACCACACTAGTAATTTAGCTTCAGCTGCATGGGTCATTTACTTGCCCTCAGGACAGTTAGTTGCCTTAGGAGGTGCTTGCTTAGGTCCTACTTCCAATAATGTTGCTGAATATAGGGTTGTCATTGAGCTTCTATGGGATGCTTTGTCATGTGGTATCACTCAGCTGGAAGTCCAATTGGACTCTCAACTGGTGGTTTCCCAGCTCAATCGGGCTTATAAGGTGCGAAACCCTAATCTAATGCATCAATTTATGCAAGTTAGGTTATTGGAAATAAATTTTGAGTTCATTACATTCAATCATATTCCAAGGAATCAAAATTCCTTAACTGATGCATACGCTAATTACATCTTGGATTGGCATTTAACACATTTGACATAAAAGTATACAGCAAACACATAAAAAAAATTGTAAATAAACTGGCAATATATATATGTGTGTGTGTGTGTGTGTGTGTGTGAATATCTGTTCATATAGATAGGTCAAGTCACTGATCCTCAGATCCAGTCATAACTGTATAATATCCAAAAAATATACAAAATATGGATCAAAGTCCATCAAATGCTCCTAGGTCTAAGCTTTACCATTATTGGAGGAGCAAGTCGATAAGTCGACTTGAACGATAACCGACTTAGTCGATCAGCCGACTAAGTCGGTCGATCGACTAAACTAGAGATTAGGTTGGCCACCTAAGGTCGTGTCGGTTCACTGAACTGACAAGTAGTTATTTTGTAACTGTTTTGTAATAATATATATTAGGTTTTTGAGCTAGATGAGAACTCGGTTCAGTTCCCTGTATTGTATGGACCCATTCATGTTAATATAATTTGTCAATTCACCTACTTCTTCTTATCTCTTGTCTCTATTATGTATGTATGTTTTGGTATGCATTATTGGTAACCTTATGTGATCTGTGAGATTACAACAACCACCCTAGTCACTTGGACCGCCTTGGTCCCCTTGGTCACCCTGCATTCTGGCTTCTTCAGCCTCCTCGGCTTCAGCAGCCTCAACAACATCTATGTACACAAGTACTGCACTGGCTACTCACCACAAAAGGCGTATCCAGACAGGTGGTACACCAACCACTAGCTCCTGCATGATGGCTGGGATGTGCTCAATCCATAAGGTAGGTACTCTCTAGGTAAGCCTAGCCAGCTTCCCCTCAAGAACCCTAATAAAGCCCTGGTCTTCTCCCAAAACAGGACGCACATACATGCGTGGATGCCTTGCAGGGTGGACTGGTCCAATATCTGCATTTTGACATTTTAAAAGGATTATAACTTTTATACATATGTATATATCTCTGTATTTAAAATTCATAAAAAAATTAAAAATTTTGAAAAAAGAAATTACCTAACTCTCCCCATGCTCCTCCTGGAGGGAGGACGAGGTCAGTATCACCACAAAAATCCATTCCAGCATATGGAAAGTGATCCAAGGTTGGAAATTATCGCTCCCACCAAAATTAGAAGTCATTATCATAGACACTCTAGACTGAGCCACCACCTCCTTGGTGGAGGAAGATATCTCCCAATCTACTCATCTTAGGCTGACGAGGAGAACGAACTGGAAGAGGTACTGCAGGATTCAATCCTAGCACTCTCTCAAAGAAGAAGGCTACTAGTATGCTGGGATAACAAAAAAAATTCCTCCTGACTCTTTTGCAGTCAGAGATTTTTTTTCTCATAATCGGGATCACTCCCAAGCACCAGTCATATAGGGCTCCCTGCATACAGTCTACTGCTAGTCTCATCTAGTTCCGAGTTGCAAGGTGAAGTGATGATGACCCTGCAACCCTCACTATAGTGCTCGTTAACACCTATAAAGGAAAGTTGTGTATGTGAACAATAGGGATGAAGCTACCCCTCTTTTGAGTGCCATGGCTCGCAATATATATCAATATATTTTTGTACACTTAGAGGGTCACTTCCTTTTCCAGTGCCTTCCAAGTTCACCGGAGCTCCCTGCGTAATAAACCAACAATAAAATAGACATCCTCTGAAGTAATCTCCAAAGACTCAACTTGAAGGTCAATCATGCCCAAATCATAATCCCAATAATTTATCAAGAACTCCAAGAGGTGGACATTGGCCCGCATGGGAGAGGTACAGAAAAACTTCAATAACCCACTTTGACATAAAAAATTCACTATGGGGGCATCTTGAAGAGCTTCTTGGTTCATTTCTTCATGTTCTCGATCCCTCCACTCAAGCACCATCTTTCAATCTAATAACCAAGCAATTTCCAACCATCAGATTCATACAAAATTTGAAATTTTTGACCCTAGATATTCTTTTTTCACCTCACGCAGCGTACACGATTGTCTTTTAAGGCAAGGCGCATACTGTATGCGACTGTCTTTCAGTAAACCCGCATACAAAACAGGTGTAGGCAAATTTTAATATATCAAACCCGCATACACAGTGTTGTTTTTTTTAAGGCATTTAAAAACATGAAATTAGGGCTCAATTTTGACAATTGTTTGGATCAAATGAAAGAGCATGGAGTGTAGTTTTACCTGGCACTTGCGGATTTGGGAATGATCCACTGGATTTTCCACACCAAGCAATGAAAGTTAGAGGTGAAAAATTGTATTTTTTGGTTAAAAAATCAAATGGTGAGTTTTTATTTATGTTTTTAACTATTTATCAAGTGGGTTTTTCTCCCTATAGTTCATAATTTTTAAAACTAATACCATATTGTTTCTTCCATGTGACAGGTTTATCATCGTTTTTGAGGTGTTTTTGCTCATATAGGATGGTTTTTTGTCATTTCACATGCATTCTGCATTTATACCTACTCCATATCAAACCTAGCATTAACATTTTGACCACGGACTATGGTTTTTTTAACCATTAGCTCCTTGTCTTTACCATTGTTCTTCTATGGATAGGGCTTTCCTCCCATGAGTATCCTCATTTAGAACCTATTTTGTTTTTTGATACTCATGCTGTGGCTGTCTTATGTTCAGGGGAATCTTTTTAGCTATTTTTCATGCCAAATTAAGCCTCATTTTGGTCTCTTTTTACAAGCTATCCCTTTACAGGACTCCCCGCCCTTATGGAGTTTCTTTAGGCCTAGGTATACCTCCATAAAATAGACTTGACTTCCGAGTAAACTTGTCCGTTCAAGTTCGTTAAGAATACGTGAATGGGAATCCACATTGGTGGTAGGTGATCTCTTTCTTGGACCATGTGGAATAGTATGAGAAAGGATCACTCTCTTTTCTACGGAATTGAGAAGAGTATTCTCAGGTACAAGTTTATCACTTTTTCGAACATGAGGGACTAAATTTATAGAAAAGAAACACGCGATATGAGCTCAGTTTTCTCTTTTTGATGCTCTGGACCTAAACATGAAAAATATTTCGAGTGTACTTTATGTCTTTGTCATGCTCGTTAAACACTAAGAACAAAGCATTGAGTTTATTGTTGTAAGCCCCATTTCTTGTACCCAAATGGATCTTTCCAAGTGATCTTGCTTTCCTTCACACTCGTAAAACTCAAGCTATATGCTGCTCTCAAAGGAGCGTTGGGTAGGTGGTAATTTAACCTTTTTCAGACCTCCCTGACTAAGTACGAAAAAGGTTCACCTTTTCTTCTACAAAAGTTAAGAGAGTTCTTCTGTGGTATGTTTTAAACTTTTCTGTCCTCAGGAGACTAAATTGGACGAAAAAGGACCCCCCTGGAGTCTTCTTTGGAGTTTTCAGACTCTCTAAAATGTGAAAACACCAAGTGAGCATGTGCTAGTTAGGGTTCATAAAATCCACGAATCAGTGACACTATCAAGCCTTATTCCCTCTTCTATTCAATCTTGTCAAAAAATGAAGAGAGATCTAAGTTGACTTTCCTAGACTCGTTAAAATTTAACAAGGACGGTAAGGAAGAAGTTTTCTTTTGGTTCTCAGTTAGTGGCATCATGTCCTCCTTGAACATAGTACTCTCAATTTTTTCCGATACTCATGTCTCTGTATTCACTTTCAGTTCAGCTATTACTTCGAGTTTCTTACTCCTCTTGTTAGTTCTACGTGGGGAATTTGATCATGTCTCCTACATGACAGATAAGTCTAGTTGTACTATCTGTAAAGTTAAAAGCTACCTTGGGTCATCTCTATGTTGTGCTCACTGTTCAAAGACTTAACCCTGTGTCTAATCCATATCCTGATTCCATCATTGTTGTATCTGTTACTACTTGTGTCTCCCTTCCTTTTCCTAGTACCTAGTCACTCTTGTGATCCATTAGAGGATCTATTGCCTTCCTTATCACAGTATGGTTCCACATCAACGCTTCCTGATGATGAAGACCTAGAGTTTTAACGATCGTACATTAGGATTCACTTTCATTATTGGTGAATTCCTTTGCTTCAGTTGTCGATTATCACCTATTGATTGATAATCTATTGAATCTGCTCCATGTTCGACTTCAATAACATCTATTCACATGGCTTGGATTGTACTGGTTCTTTGGGATTCTTTGTCAAGACCTTAGTTTGACATCCATGGACTAAGTTGCACAAAATTATGTTGTGGTTACTTACATAGCTTCCAGATCTTTGAAGATTCATCATTATTGTATATTGTGGCTTCGATCCACCTTTGTAATATACGTGGTCTTGTACCCGTACTATATGATGTACTCAAATATTGTAAAGGATCTAGTGTTCTAGTATATTGAACATAGCATCCTCAGATATGAATTTTTATATGACATTATTATGTATTTGTTTCAGGTACTACCTCTATTCCATTGGACTTCTGAGTTCTCCAAAGATAATGATTATAATGTATTTTGGCCATCACTTCCCTCTGACCTCACACATTATGGGGCATCTGTTATCAACCCAAATGGCACTTCTCTGTCCGAGTGTCGACAATTCCTTATGTTGGTACACAAAAGGACATTTTAGAATTGAAGTTTGCCAAAACACTATAGATGGGCATGACATGAGATGCATTTACCTTTCAACCAGCTTGCTACATTATTTTTCTAAGTTTGGATTGGCGTACGTGACTATCTCCATTGAAAATTGTGTACATACGCAACTATTATCATTGACAACTTGTGTACTCTACATGACTATCTCCATTACAACCTACATACAGATATATACGCGGGTTTCCTTTAAGAGACTCGCATGTCATACGCGGGTTTCCAATATTAATAGTCGCGTACATCTCCATTCGACATTAAAAAATATAAATCATGATTAATAGAGATTAGTTGGGCCCTAATCATTAACTACCCCAACTATCTCAACCTCCTCAACCTTCGAAACCACTCTATTTCCCAAAGTATAAATAGAGGCCTTAGGGAGGGCATTAATCAATCAATTTTGGAGAGGACAGTTATGCTAGTGGTATATCTTCAGAAGTCTTGGAGCAGCAGAACTCAGAATCCTTTGGTTGCAGAGGAGTCCTTGTCTCAGGTGTTGGGTTGTACACTTATCTCATTCACTGATTGTTATTAAAGAGAATTCTTCTTCCAAAATTGTGTTGAGTCTCCTTCATGTATTAGGGTTGATGAATATATTTGATTAAGCACTATATATATTGTTTATCTGACCTGTTATATATACATGTATAAGATTGTACTTGGAGAATTTTATCTTTGCAGGTGAAGGAGGTGCATCCTTGAAAGCTTTGGAGACAAGCAGAGCAGAAGAAGATCAAGCTTATGTCAACCATCGGTAATCGGGTGAGTCCAATATTTCTTCCTATTTCCTTTATGTACTTAGCTAAAGCTAATTTTCTGCAAGTTTTAGAAGTAAGTTGGTAACCGTAGACCCTAGGTGATAAGGGTGTTTATTTATGAACAACACATGCCCCCAGACCTGACACGGAAACATATAAGTCAGAGAAATTTCACGTACATTGAATACCAAAAACCCCAAAGAGAAACAACTAGGAACCTCCCCAGTATGGTCATCAATTTTGTTACAGAGAGAAACTTCCTATGGCTTGGGGTGTACCACAACAGACAACTAGACACAAAAAAAATATCCTTTCCCAGTATGCAAGAGAACCAAACATCTAACACTAAGGGACCTCGAATCATACCTTATTCCAAACGGTTGAAGTAGATCCTCGTTGAGATTTTTCCAATACTGCTTGCGCTAGAAATTTTCTCTCAACAACAACAAACAAGACAAGCATGTTATATAATATGGTGTTAGATCTACTCTAGCATATATAATCAACAATGTATAAGTAATTAAACATATCCATGGATTCAATATTTACATTCAAATGCACATTATTGGACAGAAAAAAATATTTCTATTAATCAAATAAGACATTACACAAGTGACAACCTCTGTCGGCACGTCTGCGAACCGGAGAAACCGAGTCCTCCGCCTAGGCCTCCACCACCTCAATCCTCCATCTCTCGATATCAAGCTCAAAATAAAAGGAAATTTTGGGAAGAACACAAAGTGCTCCAAAGGGACAAAGGGATGCAAACTCAAGTATATGTTATACCAAAATCCTATCACCATCATGTGATAAGAACTTTGACATGCCTACTTGCCCTGAATCCCATCTCTTGGAGTGGAAACTCATGGTTATCATCAATATTCTATGAAAATTCCCAGCACCGTGCTTTCCCCTTTATCTAGAAGCAGTACCCTTGTTCGCACCACCCATCCCCTGTTGCCCACAAGTGGTGCCACTGCTTATGGCCCTTGGTCCATAAGCGGTTATTACCAGAACCGCTCTGTCATTAAAGGAGAAATGCAGTACCCTGGGTAAAAAGGGAAAAAGAGAAGTTTCTCGAGGCTTCTAGATGATAAGCCTTGTGTCCTCCCTTATCCCTACTATTGTGGGTTAGTTGAGCTTGAGATCCCTCATCCTAAGATCTTAGAGGCCACCTCAACCACTAATCTCTCAACCTACCCTATCCATTAAGCCTTATAAATACAAGCTTATGGCCATGGTTGAGGGAGAGAACTCTTAAGGTATTGTTATGCTGTTGGATTGATCACTTGGCCCAAGATCATTTGGGAGAGTATAGAGAGCTAGAGTCGGATCTTTTGGGGATGAGAATGCTTGTTTCATGGAGATGCATGTCAACACTAAGGCTTGGTTGTAAAATTATTCATATTTCTTTAATGCAAGTTGATTTCTATCCCACATATATTGTTGTTGTATGATTTCACATGTCTGTTGTTAGATTCCTTAGTCACTAACATAGATTAGTAGA
Organism: Pseudotsuga menziesii; assembly: GCA_001517045.1. Taxonomy (NCBI): domain Eukaryota; kingdom Viridiplantae; phylum Streptophyta; class Pinopsida; order Pinales; family Pinaceae; genus Pseudotsuga; species Pseudotsuga menziesii. The sequence continues at coordinate 118,986 of LPNX010522080.1, read as the reverse complement.
TTATATTCTGGTGGTTTCGATGTGTTTGCATGTTGAATCTTATTGCAGGTACACAGGGTAACGATTGAAGCATTACATTCTAGGTATCTACGACATCTAGGGAGAGTCTTCAACCTCTATCCTCTATTTATTCTGGATCTGAACCATTCAGACCAGTGGAACACCTTGCTATCCGCAGGAGGTGAAATATTCCAACTAACAAATTTGGCGACCATACTCGGAAAGTTATATCAGTTGTTCTAATCTTCCTCAATCTGTAACTCTTGTCCTAATCCAAGCTCCTTCTTCTTTAACTCTCTTCAGTCAGATATACTTTCTGACTTACTTCATTTGGGTTTGAAAATTCCAGATCTCTTCAGATCTGAGTTATTTCGATCTTTTATGCTCTGTTTTCATACTCAATTCAACAATATTTGCCTTGATCTAGTCTTTTTTTGACTTGATCCATCATTCTTCTTGTGTTTTGGTCATCTACAGGGAACTACACCTATGTTGTGTAGGAGAAGTAGTGCCATCGCTTGAACAAAGTGGGCAGTACGCAGTTCCACTGCATGTAACCTATTGGCGAGAACCGGTGCCATGTAGGAAATGATCTGTCAACACCTGAGAAGCGCTTTGCCAGGTAGGCATTATTCCAAAGCCTTTTTTCCTCATTTTTCTTTGCAAAAATTTTGATTTTGTTTCTTTCAGTTCTGCTTATCAGACTTGTGTTACTAAATCTGATGTTTGTGGCTTGATAATTTTATGGTTTAAGATTGATTTGACTAGAATTTCAAAAGTTTGATTAGGTATTTTGATTGTTCATATGCTTCTATGCTTGTTGGTTGTGTTTATGAAAGGATTTCTTGTTTTCTAAAAATCTTAGGGTGTTATTAAAATCTCTTTTCGTTTCTATTGCATAGACTAAAAGAAGAATGCTAGATTAGCTTCTAGGTTTCATTTCTTATTTGCATAGTAAACTTATTTTTCCTTTATTTAAAAAAGAAATTTTTTGACTGAGACTAGGATATTATCATTGAGCGTTGGACATTGGCTTTCTGATTGGCTTTACAAGCTTTCAGGACCTTCATGATCTTTCGTTTCTCATACATTTAGAAATATCTTGATCAAACTAAAGAAAACGGTAGTTTTAAGTTAGATTTTCTTATGTTTTGAGAAAATTGAAAACATAGAGTGCATTTGGATATAGGTGTGCTTCTTGTTTTTCTTTTAGGAAAATATATTCTTCCCCTTCTCATTTTCTTTTAGAAAGAATAAATCGGTTTGGAAAAGTTATTGCTTGTCTTTGTTTTTCATGTTCATGACTGTTGTTTGGAATTATTGTTGGTTTTGAAACATAAGGAAAACACTCTCTTTCCCTCCCATAAGTAGGCATATTGAACGGTAAAGCGAACATTTTGCACAAGCATATTGCATGGTTTTACTTTTCTGTCAAAACATCATGCATTCACCTAACCATACAAGTTAAAATTAACGGTAGTTGTAGGTTAAAATTTACGTAGTAACTTGAGTGATATGTTAGAGACGTGTTCGGGCGCCGTTAAGCGTAGGAGTTGTCGTTATTTGTCAGCATTACATTCCGGGACTCGCGCGGTTCTTCCACATACCATCAGTATATCGAATGGCCTTTCACGTACCCTTGAGGTATATAGAAAGGTACTTCATGTACTCGATTGTATATCGGAATGCCCCTTGTGTACGGTTATGCATTAGACAACACTACTACCGATTCGAGCTCCCATGTACCTTGAGTATATCAGGAGACCCCACTAGGATACCTTATCTATCTGAGAAAATCCCTTTGGCCATCTTGTTTGGAGCCATACACTGAAAACAACATTTGGAGATATTACTATTACCATCAAGGTATATCGCAAGTGGCACCTTCTTGACAATCTTGGTGAGAGACTTGACTTTTTGAACTCCTCCTATCATTTTAAGTCTGCTTGTTTTGACCTATAGCTTGTGTGGGGAAGTTTTTTGGTGTGTTTTCTATATTTTTAGACCCTAGGTTAGATAGGAACTATACAAACTGGTTGAGTTAAGAGAGTCCAGAAGAGTATGGGGCTTGCCACCTAATTTTATTCTTGGTTCAAGAGAAAATCCCATGGAAGCTATCGACTAAGGAGCTGCTACCACTGCCCAAGTGGGAGACAATGTCGTTCTGAAAAGTGGAGTACCATATTCTTCACACTCACCTCCCTTGGTCCAACAACCTTCTTGAGGAAATACATCATTCCATTCTCCCACGGAAGGTCATGTTGATGATATAACCCATCCATATTTTGGTCCCAATGCTCCATTTTGGGAGACACCTATAGGACAGGCCATTGCCTCATTTGGCACCCATGTAAACTCTTCTGAAGATGAAGAAGAACACAAGAAATACCATGCTGCCATTCTCCATGCACAGGAGATTGACAAGCATATCGATGACCTATTAGGCTCAACGCTAGCACATTCCACATCTCTTCCTGTGGGATGTTGTTCACTGGCCGATTCTATGAGACCCATTGAACCGATTATAGATTGTCCAATAAAAACCCACAACCCAAATCAAATTACCACCCCTATCACCTCTCATGTTATGTCTGTTCCTAATCCTCCCAGGTCTTCTGCACATGGGGCCCAACCTTCAATTCCCGTTTCGTTAGTACCTTCTAGTGTCGGGGGGAAACCCTCGGCACGACCTACATTATCTGACACCGAAATTGTACCTATTCAAGGGCAGACCTCTAACATAGAACCATATACAGTTTATGTCCCTCCCACCCATACTAATGTGGTTAATCCCCCATCCAGTTCAGGTTAGCCCTTGGGGGCACAACCTGTAATCGTTTAGTCTTTTGGAGGTTATGGTTATCAAATACCTATAGGTAATCATCCACCCAATCCTACAAGAATTCCTTATGCTGGAATTCCATACCCTAGTAACACTTTTACGCCATGGGGGAAACCCAACTAGTCTTACATGCTAACTATGGGGGGGATACCCATACATACTGTGTGAGATGCGGAGGACCGCCTTATGGAGGTCCTCCCCCTAGGGGACATAATGGTCCCGGAGGATCTGACAACTTTACTCCTTACAGTCTTGGTGGTCCTAATGGTCCTGGGGGACCTAGTGGCTTTCCTCCTTCTGGACCAGGAGGGTCTGGTGGCCCTCCTCCTAGTGGTTCTGGTGGCTCTGGAGGTTTAACACCTCCTAGGGGCTCTGGAGGGTCTGGTGGTCTTGGTTGTCCTAATGGTCGTGGTGGTCGTGGTGATCCCAGTGGCCCTAGTGGTCCTCCTCCTAGAGGTCCTAGTGGTCCTAGTGGTTCTAATCCCAAAAATCAACCCCCTGCGGGTGGATCTTCCGATAGTTATTCGTCACAACAACCTGTTTATTAGTCTACTTATGATCCTACTGGTAATTATATGCCATATCAATATTACCAGTATGTGCATCCCAATCGACAATTACCTTTCCTAGCAACTTTTGACTTACCTGATTTGTCCAAGTTGATCAATGACCCCATTCAACATAATCCCTCGTGGCCTCCCAATCCGGTAAAGTTACCATCGAACATTCTGAAATTGGATGGGAAGTAGGGAGACGATCTGAAGAACCATGTTATGACATTCCATTTATGGTATTCTTTGAACTCCCTCATGGATGACTTCGTTCGGTTATGACTCTTTCGGGGAACTTTGACCGGTACGACCATGAAGTGGTACGTTGAACTCCCACAACATTCGTTTCTGGATTTTGGCTCATTGGAAACCATGTTTCTTACACACTTTTAGCTCCTTATTCATTATGAAATGGGCACTGATCTTTTAACTTCTCTACGGGAGAACACCTCCACCCACATTTCTGATCATATTCATGAGTGGAGAAGGTGGAGAAGGCTTATTAAGGCCCCTATTTTGGATCAGTTACTAGCTGATTGGTTCACTAAATCCTTGTTGCCTCCTATTGCCCAAGATGTGGCTATGGGTGGTGCTGTTACCAAAGAGCAAGCGATTAGTCAGCATCAGTACCTAGACTTGGTCTATTCCCAGTCTGGAACTCTTTATGACCTGATTCCTCAAGCTCCTCGCCCCAGCACTGATCCTTCCAAGCCACCAGCAGAAGTACCTATTGATGGGATTGTTGGTTCAATCCAGTCCCCGTCTGTAGTGAAACCTACCAAGCAAAACCAAACTACCACCCCTACTCCTTCTACTCCTAAGGTTTCCACCGAGGTCAATTCTATTCAAAGTACTCAAACCTCGGCTAATAAAAAGAAAGGTAAAAATAGAAATAAAAAACCTGGAAACCAACAGGAGACTCCACGACCAACCAATAGTGATAACGACAAAGGGAAAAAGAAGGCAAAATAATGTGAACTAGGTGGTGAGAGGGCATCTTTAACACGATCCAAACTAGGAAGCCGGAGGTCATTCCAAGTGTCACTGGGGTTCACCAGAGAGGAGTCGTCGACCGAGTTATACGTTTTCAGGAAGAAAGGGTCATTGCTGGCAGCATGAATCGAAAATTGAAGAGAAGGTCACGTGTCACTGGAGTCAGCTGAACAACTATCCTTGTTGTTGACACCCGCATCCGGTTGGGACAGATCTGAGCAGGCAAGTTGGAGACACTTGGATTTAATTTGCTCATCCAACAAATCTTGAAGGGCGCCTTCCACTAAGGAGTAGGTAGAATTAATTGTTGAGTTAGCTAGGAAGTCAGCTAAGGAGTTAGCTTTTCTGCATATGTGGTGAAAGGTGATGGCGTGCATGTTTTGCAAGAGGGCGGCCAAACTACTGATCCCCTGAGCCAAGCGCCAACTGGTGGAGACTTTAGAGACCTACGAGCCGTGAATAATTTTAGAGGCCATGGAAAGGATAATGGTAGAGTCTCCTTCCACAATAATCAGCAAGAGTCATTTCTAATTGACTAAAGATAGTCCGGCTATCAGACCATCGAGTTCAGCTACATTATTAGAGTTAAACCCTGAGTTGCTATAGAAGATAAGGGTGATATTTCCCTAAAATTTTCTAATCGCTCCACCAAAACCAGCTTTTCCTGGATTTCCCTTTGAGGCTCCATCAAAGTTGAGCTTAAACACATTCTCAGGCAGAGGATCCCACTGTGAAGGGCTGTTCGGACGCATGGTGGGAATGCTGCAGGAAGCAGGGACAATAGAGACATCAAAGTTGAGAGCAATTAAGAAGTGATTTTCTTTTTGAGTGGTGGGGAGGTCAGCAGAAGACCAACCTTTAGAGTGAATGGTTTCATGAATATTCTTATTGAGTGCCTTCCACAACACTTGAGGAGGGGAGGAGGAGTTTTTAAAAATTCTATTGTTTCTTTATTTCCAGGTGAGCTAAAGAATGAAGCCAGGGATAAGAGTCCAAAGTTGGTTGAGGATGTTACTTTCAAAGGGGTGGTCCATCCAGTTTTTAAGAGTCTTGGTGATATTGCATTTTACTTTGTTGGTACGTCTGAAAACCACAACCACTAAGTCCCATAGTTGGCTAGTGAAAGCCTAGGTATCTAAGAGATGATCCATGGATTCCTGATGGTTGTTGCAAATATTGCATCTGGAAGGACACTAGAAGCCTTTACGAGCTAAGTTTTCCAAAGTAATAATTCTTTAGTGCAGGAGAAGCCAAAGGAAATGGGTGATTTTGGGCCAATGATGTGAAGTCCAGAGATGAGACCAAATCGGAGAAGCCTGACTGGTGGGATTAGCTGAAATGATGCTGTAAGCTTCTTTAACCGAGAATTTCCCCAAGGGGTGATGACCCCATCGAATGATATATGACCCCTGCCTATGTTTGATCTGTCTAGTACAAAGCTTTGGCCAAATTTTGTCAGAGAGGTTGTTTTCTGGGACAGAGTCCCAAAGGGCAGGCTCTTTCCACCTGCGGAATCCGTTAGAGGAAGAGGACTAGAAATCCTTGACCTTGAGCTGATTGTTTCTATTGATGTAAATCTGGAAATACGGATCAAGAGCCATATTTTTAAGACTGGGGAGTTGTTTCCAAGAGTCTTCCTAGAAAAGAGCATTGTTACCTTCATTAATTTCCCAGAAGCTGTGCTTTTGGATGATGGCTCATTGCGAGTTGCCAGCTTTCCAAATTTGTGAACCAGGTATATCCTCATCAAATCTGACTAGCGAGTGTGTGGGATAATCTAGAGCGTATTTGTTATTCCATAGCAAAAACCAGGGAGTGTTGTTCTTAGTGATCCAATTCCACCAGATTTTGGCAGAGAGAGCTTGGTTGTTTAGGCCAGGATCCATTATGCCAAGACCTCCTTCTAATTTCTTTTTGCAGAGCATGTCCCAACTAACAAGCGTTCATCTGCTATTGTTACTGTTGCAACCCCACAGAAAATATCTTTGTAGGGTTTTGATAGATTTTAAAACCCATTTCGGGGCTGCCAAGACAAAGAAAAGGTAAAGGGGGATGGACTACAGAGTGGATTTTAGCAGGACTGCTCAACTAGGGAGGTTTAGAGTTCTGAAGGTCCAGGAGGAAAGGTAGAGTTTGAGTTTGTTCAGGAGTTCTTTCCAGGAAGAGTGCTTTAGAGCAACATCAAACATCAGGGCTCCCAGGTATATGTTGGGTAAGGAGGAAATTAAAAAGCGGAGAATGCGAGAAATATTTTTTTGGATAGCCTTACTCATGTTAAAAAGGAAGATTTGGGATTTTTCTAGATTTAGGGAGGTTCCTGAAGCAACTTTGAAGGTGTTCAAGATAGAGTGAATTTTCCTTGCTTCATGCATAGAGGAGTGACCAAAGAGGAGATTGTCATCCACAAATTGCTGGTAATCCAGAGGTGAGCCGTTGTGAAGGGAGAGGCCCCTGAGAGAGTGATCAGAAAGAGCTGACTGGATTAACCGTCCAAGGCCCTCATCCATGAGAATAAACTAAAAGGGGGAAAGGGGGTCACCCTAGTGAATGCCCCACAAAGGGGAGAAAGTGGAGGAGGGTGAGCCATTGACTAAGATGAAGAAGAAAGCTAAGGAGATAAGTGAAAGGATCCAGCGAACCCAATCCTGACAGAAACCAAAAGCCAGGAGAATTGTTTTGATGAAGGTCCAACTAAGTTTATCAAAGGCTTTTGATAGGTCCAGTTTAAGGATCATTCCCAGGATTTTGGAGGTTTATAGAGAGTAGACCACCTCATGGGCCAAGATAATTCCATCAAGGATCTGTCTTCCTTCCACATAGCCTGATTGCTCCGACGAAATGAGGAGAGATAAGAGGGTTTTTAACCTGTTAGCCACTACTTTAGAGATGATTTTGTAAATAACATTGCAGAGTGAAATGGGGCGAAACTTACCAGGGTGAGAAGCACCTACTTCTTTGGGAATGAGAGCCAGATGAGTGGCATTTAGAGTTGGTAGGATCCATTTTTTTTCTTGATTCTTCTACAATTTCCAGAACTTCATCCTTGAGAAGATTCCAACAGTGGTGGAAGAATTCAATGGTGAAACCATTCAAGCTAGGAGAAGTGCCATCCACCATTTGATCCACTGCCACTTCCACTTATTGCAAGGATATGGGTTGCATAAGAGAGTGGTTGTGGTTGTTGTTCACTATGGAGGGGATGCAATGGGTGACCTTGTTGATCACCTCAAGCTGATTGTGGTTAGGTTCAGAGAGGAGCTGACTGAAATGATGCTTTAGCTCATCAAATATTTCTTGATGTTCCTCTAGTGTATCTCCAGAATCAATGTGTAGCTTGCTGATCTTATTCCTCATTCTATGTTGGATAGTGTATTAATGGAAAAAACCAGTATTGCGTTCACCATCCTTTAGCCATTTGACTCTGGATTTTTTATTCCAGTATGTGGCTTCTTGATCACACATTTTATTAATTTGGTGGATAATTTCTCTTTCCTATAGCTTAGTTTCATGGGCAAAACCATTCTCCATTGCTTGGCGTTGGAGAGATTCGAGGATTTCTTGGATTACCATTTTGTCTTTGAAAATGTCATTTTTATTCCAGTTCTTGAGATGGCCTCGGAGGACTTTCAGTTTTTGTTGCATTATAGCCATTTTTTACCTTCCCGAGGCTGACATGTCGTTCCACCAAGTGGTGACAGAATCCAGAAACATGGGATGGGTGAGCCAGAATTTTTCAAATCTGAAGGATTTGTGGAGGGATTGACCTTGACTATGGTAGGAGAGGGAAATGGGCCAATGATCCAAGCCAGCCGTAGGGAGTACCATTGTGTCCAGAAGCCCTCCTATAGTGAGGATAGACTCCGTGACAAGGAAGCAGTCTAGACATTTGGAAATTTGGTGGGGTCCACCTCTTCTGTTGTTCCAAGTGAAATAGCCAGAGGAGGTCTGAATGTCAACCATTTCACACGAGTTGATCATGGAATTGATGGCTTCATCTTCCCCTGAGAGAGATCTAAGGCCACCTTTTTTTTCTTATGTATTGGAGATCATGTTGAAGTCTCCACATATGATGATCTAAGAATCAATGTGCAGGGTCCGGAACCAATCAATATGCTTAAGAAGAATTTTTTTTTCACCTGTGATCTGAGGGCCGCAAACGTTCATTAGAAATCCTTTGATACTAGAACCAAGAATGTGTAAAGAAGCAGAGAGCAAGTGCCTAGAGGCAAGGGCATTGTCGAGAGAGATAATGTGAGGGTTCTAGCTAATAGAGAGGCTGCCTGAGGCACCCTGTGCATCAATGGTGATGGTAGTGCAATTTTTCCAAATAGGAGCCAAAATAGCGAAGGAAAAATTACTAGAACATTTGGTTTCTTGGAGGAAGAGGATAGAAGTAGGATATTTTTGCAGCTTCATTTTCAACATTCTTTGTTTAGAGCGACCGTTGAGACCTCTAATATTCCAGGAGAGGTACTTCATTGATTAACAGAGGGGGGAGGGGGGGGGGTAGTGAAGAATTCCGTTAACTGAGCATGTTGGCCAAAGTCGACCAGGGCAGTGCCTAAATGATTGATTCGTTGGAGAGCCAATTTTCTTCCTTTTTTCTTCGGATAATTATGTGATTTCTGTTTCTCTTTTTGGCTGGAGGTAGCAACTCCTAGTTTTTCTTTGATTAGCGCTTTGTACAGTAGCTGAATCGCCTTGGGAGGAATAGAATTAAAAGATTTTCTAGTGCAAGAATCCTCTAGACCAATGAGATCTAGCCCTTTTGGTATCGCATCCATCATATCTTCTTCCTCAAGGTTTTTCGGATTATGATTTGGCATGGGCATATCAGAATGCGTCTTATGATTTGGCATGGGCATATCAAAATGTGTCTTATCTTGAGGATCAGAGGGGGTTTCTAGAGCCTTACCTGTAGATTGCTCTGATTGCTGAGAGGTGTAATTTTCCATTGATTTTGATGCCTGAAGCTGAATCGGTTTTTCATGATTCAAAATAGTTTCATTGGTTATATTTTCTGGATATTTAGAAGCTTCTTCCAAAACCTAAAAGCTATTAGAGGTGGCTGCAGGGTGCTCCAGAATATTTTTTGACAACGGCCTTTTGTGATTTATTTTTCTTCGGGTCATATGTTGGAACCCTTGGTCATCAGAGATTGGGGGATTAGATTTCTCAAGAACTTTGTTCAGAGGACAGTCTTAGAACAAATTCCCATGTTCATGACATTTTTTGCATCTAAATGGGATATGTTCATAGTCAAGAGGCTGAATCCAGTTGGTGTCTTCATGGGAGAGACAAATCACATCAGGGAGGGCCTCTGCAATGTGCATGAAAACACAAATTCTGGCATAAGAGGTAAATTTGTTCATTCAAGTCTAATCGGTCGTTCTAAAAAAGGAGCCCAGAGTATTTCCAATCTCTTGAAGGGTAGCCTCATCACAATATTCTTGGGGAAGTGAGAACATTCATATCCAGACCGAGGCCCAGGAGAAGTCCTCTTTTTCAGGGCAGAAGCATTCAACCCAGTTCCTGAGGTATAAGCCTACAGAATTGAAGAAGTAAGGGCCTCCCTCTTCCACTCGAGCCTTGTCTTCTAGATGATGGAAGATGATTGTGAAAAAGCCTTTAGATCCTAAATGTAGGTTGAAGTGCACTTTAGGCTTCCATTTAGTATCAATCTAGCCCCGAAGAGCCTTTTCTGTTGGCCAGAATCCCATAAATTTGCCGATCAGAGCGTGATATTTCAATTTTTGTGCTCTAGTGTTAATCCTTGCCATCGGTAATGATAAATAGGGGTGCTCAACCGAGCAAGGAATACAAGATTTATTAGCTTTGGGAGGAAGATTACCTTTGTCTAGGTCGGGGGTGACGACTGTCTTTTCAGCGGGTGATTTGTCTTCCAAACGTATGGGAATGTCCTCTGAACCGATTCTCAATGAGCTGCTGGGGCTCATGAGATTCTCTGAACTCAGTTTTATTGGGAGAGGCAGGGAGGGGCCTGGTACATCCACTCCCCCCCCTGATGCTGACGCCATGATGTCACGCAACACTGGGCAAATAGCTGCAAATCCAAGATCTGTACAGAGGATGCAGGGA
>LPNX010522080.1:97708-107799 GCA_001517045.1 Pseudotsuga menziesii | reverse complement strand
ATATTATCCTTAAATTTTAAAGTTTTAAAGTTTTTTGGTCTATTTATAGGCTCAAATCAATATCTCGTTTACTCCCATAACCAATGAAAGTTCCATCCTTTTTCTATCGTTGCTTTGCCATTGTTTAAGCAATAAGGGTCTTGTTTAGTTGTTCGAAAGGCTTGTAAGGATTTTTTGTGTTGTTGCTTTGCCATTGTTTAAGCAACAAGTGTCTTTTTTAGTTGTTCCAAAGGCTAGTAAGGCTTGTTGTTTGGGCTAGATTTCTTTTGCAGCCGAAGCCCGTAATAAGAAAAGAGTAAAAAAGCCAGAAATAATTAAAGAAGAAGAGTGTTATGGGCATCAACCAATATTGAAGCTAAGTTCACAGTTTGAAGCCTATATAAATACAACAAACTATGGGACAATCTTGGACCAAAAGTGTATATCTAGGAAAACAAAATTGGAATTTGGATAAGCAATCCACCATCCATCGCTAGGGCCAGCCAAATTCGATTGAGACTGGCCAAATTAAGAGTCTCCCAATAAGAGAATCAGAAAATAAGGGAATTGGTGTACTTCTATGAGAGGGACCTTTTAAAGATGAATTTGAATTTAAACATAATAAACTTACCATGATTTCTTATCTATCTTTCTGTGTGTGTGTATGTGTGTGTGTGTCTATATATATATATATATATATATATATATATATATATATATATAAACTCATTAACTTTGATATTATCTTGCATCTTACTTTCGCAAAAGTGTTCACCATTTTAATTTCCATTACCAGAGTTTTATTTGGTAGAGCTCGACGTTTAAGACTCTGATCCCAATAACTAGAACCAAAGAGCTTGGCTCTTAAGCAATCAAGCTTGCCTATAAACAAAGAATAGGGATGAGCTCGCTTGACCCTCAACAAACAAAACATAAAGTTCAATTCTTTAAAATATTACAACTAGGATTTTAAATATTGAAACTTAGCTTTCAATAAGAAAACATAAGGCATGTCCTTCAATATTTATTGTATATTAACATTTAACTCCTAAACATTAAATCTCGACTCGTATTTTAACAAACAAATATATAGAATTTATCTTTAACCCCCAAATAGATTGACTCCCAGCACACCAAACATAGGAAGAGTTCTGCATTCTGCAACCTACATTAAATGATTAAATAAAGCACTGTGCTTTCAAGCAATAAAACAGTTAGATAGAACCTACGTATTCTCATATAATACAATGAATGGATAGAACCACTTCCTTGTTCTCCATTTTAATTTTCATTCCGAGGTATTGTTAACAGTCGAGACGCAATGATGGCCAAAATGATTTCAGGAGAGGAGAATTTCACTCAAAATAAACCTAATCAAAGTAGTCCGGAAAGAAGAATGCCCACTGCAAAGAAACTGGTTTTGGAGCTTACGATTCTTGAGCACGGGGAAAATGCTCTCCTCAACCTATCCAAGGTGCTTTACATTCTTTATCTTACTGGTTCTACCTTTGAAACCCTATATAAAGTATTTCCATTATGAAATTTGTTTCCTTCTCTGTATCGAGACTAATATTTTTGGGAATATTAGGGTTAGAAAATTCATTGTCTTGGGCATTTTTTTTGAAGCTTTTAGGGATGCCAAGGAGCCACTGCTCTGGCAGTTTTAGGAAATTTGTTTCTTCAGTCAGGGATTTGGATGTCCTTCCATTGTTTCCTTTTGCATATTATGTTTCCTTGTAGACTCGAATATAAATTTTTTTGAGATATTACACTGAGGTTCTATTTCGTTTTCGTTAAACCTGCGTGGTGTATCCTGTTGCCCTTCCCATGGCTCTATGTTGGCCTGCATCCTTAACAATTAGTTTTATAAACCCATAATCTGTGATACTAGTTTCTGGTTTATTTTCCTTCTTGGCCATTGAGCTCATCAATTGAATAAGAAAACGCAGTAGAAAGTAGGGCATATTTACATACCTCTTATGTCGTAGGTGGATTAGTAGCCAAAAGTGCCCCTATATTTTTGCTTGTAGATACCAGTTCTTCAGTAATGACTCTAAGGTATTCATGAACTTATACACACATTACTAAATAGGAACCCCCTATGTCCCCCAATGGACTTCGCAGTGGTTCATACGACCCATTGGATCAAAAGTATCACCAAAGCGCAGTGTTTGGTCATGAGGAGCCTGGCTAAAGATCCCATTACTAGACGTAGGTCACCTCTTTACGATGGAAATGTAACCTAGTGTGGTAAGGCTTCACTGATCACAATCACTTGATTTTTGAGCATATGCATAATGGTTATATTGAGTTGGACCACGTTGGTTCAAATAGCCTCAGGAGTTATACAGGGTATAAACTTTTTTGGGGGGGAGAAAGCAGGCGTGAATTCAGATATGTTTGGATAGGCCGCAACTTGAGCCACATATGCTCTAATATAACCCTGAAAGCCTCCAATTTTACTTCTGTCTGCTATGTCATTCACCAATCAATATTCAACAGTCTCCTTAGCTATGCCTCTATTCCCCTATCAATGTAGATCTGAAACCCTGGCAACATGCAATGAGTATTATTATGCTCAAAATAGCCTCTTTTGATACTGGATGGCAAATCTATTGTTGATGTTGACAAACATGCGATAAACTACACAGAAAAGCCATTTGGGGAGGTTCTTGATACACATGTTTGACTACACATAGGGCCTCTCCAATGAATTAGAGGATGAGCCTTGTTTTTTTCTTCTTTTTATAATTATGGCCATCCTTTGGGGGTTCCCAAGCTTTTTATGCTTCATTGGTTGCACTTATTTGATATCATTTGTCCCATTGCTTGTTTCCTTGTTGTTGCTTATTTATTCTCTGTATAGTAGCTTGAATTAGCCCTCGCAGGTCACAAATTTTTGAATTACAAAGGCTACATGCCTCCATTTTTTGGCCAAGGAACTCCACCGGACACCCTTGCTATTTCCAATCAGCCTTGAACAGCTGTCCCCTACCTGACGGTCAGATTCAATGGCCAATGTATTATAGTTGGGAGTCGAACAATGCTGGGTAACTGGATATAAACTTTGGATCTTTCCTGGGAAGCCTAGGATAACATACCATCCATCCAACTAATCAGCGCTTGAGCAAGAAGATAGATTGTTGTTCCCAGAGAAGCATATAGAGACGGTTTTCTGATTCCGATCTCCAGTGTTTGTCAATAAATTTTTCTGAGAAGCATTGCAGACTTGAAATAATAAAATCTATTCATTATGGAAGAATAAACAACGATAATGTCAATAGTAAAACAACATTTCTAAATCACAGATTTATCTGGTCAATTGACACTGAAAACATAACATATAATAAAATAGAAGCTATTGTCTAGTACTGATAATTTTCTAGATCTGATCCATGGATCCAACTATCCGAAGGGACATATATGGTAAGTAGGTCTATAGTCTAAATACATTATTACTAATAATCATTTTGAGCTACTAGCCAGAAATTTTGCAGAACACAATTTCTAACATTAGATATGGATTTTTAGCTTATTTTATAGAGAACTCATATCGCCTTTGATTTGTAGGACACTTCATCTTTATCACGCACTTTTGTCTCCACAGATGCAACTACGTTTCACAGGCATCTTGTAGACATCTTCAGAGATGTATTATATGAATGGGGCACAAGAATTATTGGGGAACAGAGAACTTGCAGGGTCTCCAATAAGGGTTATTTCAGGATCCTTTGCTAGATTTACTGGCCTTCTGAAAGAGATTGATTGGGCACTGGAAAGGTTAGTCTATTTCATGTTATCAGTAACAATAGAATATAGTGACTTTTCTTTGGTAATTTTGCATCTTGACTTTGATGACTAGATTTTGGTCTACCCGTTTTGTTCTAGTATTGATCACACTAAGTAATCTCACTTCTACAAGAAAAAACAATAACTCAATGTTGTTGAATTTCAATATGTCTGGGTATTTTTTCAAATGTAAGTATGGTAGCTTAATTGTTCTTCCAAGGATGTCAAAGAAGCTACCGAGATTCATAGTAGATTCTCACAGTCGAATTTTTGGTTTTTCGAATTTCTACAGGCAAAATTATTGCTTATGATGTTTGGACATGAATTACCAGTGAACATGGACATTGATCAAGTTGAATGTGAACCAAGACAGGATAATAATGAGCCTAAATTGGTTTCTCTTAACAACCTTGACCTCAGTTTAAATGATGGTGCTTACAGATACTTATTACCTCCTTGGAAAGAGTAAGGTTGTAAGAATGCCAAATGAGTCATTTGCCATTGAACGCGCTATTAGAAGGCTTTCTTTGAATTAGCAAGTTTCTTTCATTGATCAAGTTCCTAATGTAGCTTACATATTTTCTGTAATTATAAATAGCTATATCATGAGTAATTAATGAGCTCCATGGGAAATCCCATGGAATTGCTTTACGTGAAGGAATGAATCTTGAAGCAATGTTCAAGCTAAAATATTTTCATAATTAGTGATCATATTTCCTTGGTTTGGACAATTTCCATTTTGACATTAACTACAGTCAGTGGACTTATTTACTAAATTCATTTATTTATGTTCTAAAAGGTCTGATTTTTCAATAAGACTAATAAGATGAAATTATAACAATATCCATAAGGATAGCCTACAGAGAAAATTCTATCATCTATGTTTCCAAAACAAAGAAATGTATCCTGAAGTTCCCATGCTGATTTTATTCTCTCACTTCTTTCCATAATAGAGATAGCTATTACTACCACTAGTTTGGTTGTTTACTCTTTTTATCTGTAGGGGATCCATGTATTTGATATCATTCCTTATTCTCTCTTGAGCATGGACCTCCCAACTACTTTTTTCATGATCTGCTCTAATTTTATTCTTATCAACTCCTTTTCCATTTCACCTAATTTGAAATTTGAATTAATACCAGGAGAACTCCACCCTTGATACACCATTTTTCCCTTTGGTGTACATTGAATGGATACCATCCTTAGGACTAGGATATAATCCCTTTCTCTATAATTTTGCTCTCTGAAAGCTACAAATCAAGATCTCCCTTAGGCGAATGAATCCCTTCCCTTGCTAATTTTCCCTCTTCTTGCTGCAAATACATCCCTTCCTTGGAATTTTTCCCCTCTTCCCATTGTGAATGGAACCCTTCCCCTGCCATTTCCTCTCCCTGCCACAAACAAATCCTCTCTATGAACTGAGCCTTAACTGTGAACAAAGCCTTTGCTGTGAGCAAAGCGTTTTGTGATTTATTATGTCAAACTTTTAACTATAATCAAAGCTTTTGTTTATGTGGAGGATTCTGAGTTTTTGTCGTTGACATTTGTTTAGAAGCCAAAAATTGATGGAATGTCATTGGTAGCTGGCTGGATTTCTTAATGCCTTCACTAGGGTTTAAGTCTCTTCAATGACAGGTTTACGATAATTGTATATTAGTATTTTCGATAGCAGACTAAAGCATTTGTAGAAAAAAATTCAAGCTTGAAACTAAGAAATTAACAGATTCACCTAATTTGTAGTTTTAGCATTGGTAGAAAAATTTCAAACTTGAAACCAAGAAGTTAGATGGTTTGCATCAGTAATAAATGTCCTTAACTTGGAAATATTTTTCTTTTCCTCAAAAAAATGTTGTAGTATTTTATTAGTCTAATAAAACTAGTACATTCTATAAATGCTTGTATAGCATTTTGTTTACATAAGTATATTCAAAGACAATGGATCCATCATCATGAAACCCAAAAACAAGGATTGAATTCTAGTTCTAGACTATCCTCTGCTAATTCTAATCATACATATATGACAGAAACACTTCATAATGGACACAGGTCTTTATGTCCACATCATTAGAATGAAGATGAGATCTACATGATTCCACCTATTCTCATTGGCAATTGCAGGTCGCTAGAACTCCATGTACCCTTGAACAAGGATCGACTTGTAGATCAAGCAAATCCCCTGCTAATTCTCATCATACTTTCATGATAAAAACCAAAACTTTACATATCAACAGTCTTCATAGCAAAATCATTACAAAAAAGAGAGCCTCTACAGGATCCACATGTTCTCATCACCAAGTACAGATCATTTGAAATCATATATCAGCAAAAACATAGAGTTTTATATATTTGAAAATAATATGACCCTGGAAACTATGCTTCCTACAACATTTTCTTTAGAGAGAATTTAAACAACTACAAACTGCTGAGTTTCGGCCTGTATGATGCTTGCTTGAAACTCTGTGATTTGAACAGTATTTACTTAAGTCTTAGATCAACAATACAACCTTTTAATGGTCATATGCTTGAGAACTAAGCTCTCAAAATATATGATGAAATGATGTGCGTAGACATATATGCCATTCCTTTAATAATTTTCCAAAATAGGATGCAATAGCAAATTTTCAAGCTGAGAGGTGTCTTGAATCTTGATCCCCTACCAGTTTCAGGAGGAGCTTCAAAGCCATCAACTTTGAATAATTGTTAGAGCCCTGGCCAAGGCCCGCTTTAAATAAAAATAAATGATCATTGGTGATGTTAAAATATCCTCCAACACCACATACAGAACCCTTTTCTTTACTAGCTCCATAAAAAAAACCCCAGCAAAGAGATTTATCAATTTGAAGATGATTCAGTATTCTAGCCTTATGTGGTTTTGGACAGATTTTGAAGTTTCTAAAAACTGCTCAGTTCACATACGGTACATCTCCTCGGGCCATTTCTCCTACTCTTTTGGAGCACACCCCGGGTCCAGGATTTGTTTTGAAGCACAAGCCACATATAAACTTTAGATTTTAATTGGGCCTTAACCTTCCATTACAACTTCCACCACCACACCTCCTCACCTTCATTATCATTTTCAAAGCTTTGTATCCCATTCTTGAAGTATAAGCACCCATAACTGGGTGACTAGAAGAGAAAAAAGAGTTATCCTCCTATTTGGTATGACATTTTTTAGCTGACCTACATAAAACTCCCATATCCCTGTATCAAGTTCTAACTTCTAACAGGGGTAGCTCCTCTCCATTTTTCTAGCTAGAGTCAAAATAGTTGATGTGATATCAGCTTCCTAGATCAAGGTACAAATACCTTAATTTTATAATGTAACAATCAAAGCCTGAGGTAGTCTATACAAGACCCCATTCCCAACCCATGGATCTGCTCCAATCCTGACTTTGTCCCCATTCCATCCCTTCATACAAGCCAATTACCTCACCACAGGAAAAGCCAAAACCAAATCCTTCAAGATTATACAGCCATTTTGAAAGGATTTGTCATCCTTGATAGATTCTTCTAAGGAGTGAGGGTCAATGCACTTTTGAACGACTACCTGCCTCCACATCACTAGATTTGTTATAATCCTCCATATGGTTTTTGCTACTAAGTCCTTGTCCAAGAGATCAACATTCTTAATCCCTCAACCACCTTTATCCTTGGTTTTTACCAATGGTTGTCATTTTACAAAAGGAAATCCTTCTGTAATGTCCTGGTTTTGACCCCGTTGCATTAGATGTATATGATGTATAAATTGTAAATGATCATGGTGTGGAGCTAAAGGCCAAGGCCCCACCATTGATCGGTAATGCTATGTTTTGGATTTAAAACTGTCACCGATGGTATATCGAGGCATGCGGCATATGTTTTGAGTTTATCACCATGTAAATATGCATCTATAATTAAAATGAACACAACCAGCTACGGTCGCGGCAACTAAATTGAATGGGGCATGATTTTCCCAAGGATAAGGATGTGGGGGGGGATTTGTCAAACCTTGAGCCAAAAGGGGGAAAAACCCATGTGTCATCTTCTTTTGTTTTAGCCCAACTACCTCCATTTTAATAATTTCTGCTGGTGGTTGAGGCAGTTAATTGCTTTGGGAGTGGGGTGGCAGGACTGTCAGTCCTCACCCCCACGCACACTCTACCCACGATTTTGGCTGTTCATCCCTTCACACAGACACTTCTTCCTCACCACGATTTTGTCTGTTTTCTCCTCATGCACTGGTTCTGGCCGGTTTTGGGGTCTCACGCAGACATTCATCTTCCTCCCCATGAGTTGCAAAAATGCGCAGGACTTGCAATTCGCATCCTCCCCATTGCCGTTCATCCTCACGTACAGGTTCTTGGTGTTTTTGGTCTCACGCAGACATTTCCTTGGCTCCACAAGTTGCTGAACACCCACGAACTACAAAATCGCGTCCTTCCTGTTGTGTGTGCATCCACAGACAAAAACGGAGTTGTTTTTCCTCACACAGGGCCTCCATTATCTGTTCATTTCCTTGCTGGGTCGGATTGTTTAACCAGGCACAGGTATTCTTCTGTTTGGGGCGCACATGGAGAGCTGAGAGCCGTGCTTTTGCATCCACGACTGACTATGAAGGGCCATTCATGTTTTTGGCTGTCTCACAGATTAATTGGGTCATTTTTCCCTGCTGTATGTTGTGCTCACTGATAGATTTCGGGGCTGTAGTCTTCCTCATGTTGTGAATGTGATTGCTATTACGTTTGGGGGCCGTTGTAAATTCGAGTGAGAGTCATTTTGGCCATGATAGGGCCAAGAATGACTCAGGAATTCATTTTCCCTATTTAAGCTGTGAAAGTTAAATTAATTGCCGGAGTGCAATGGTTGGTCTTCGGACTGTGTTGGGAGCAAGGATGTTGGCTTAGTTTTGCTTGATAAACCTGGTGGCTGGAACCACACAGACAGAGATAGAGGGCTAGCCGTCTTCTCCATCACCCCTGAATAGCACTAGAAGGGAATGCAGGGCCTGAGGGACTGTGTAGTAGAGAAGGGGCTGATTCCTTGTGTTGGGTGTGGATGGGTGTCTTAGAGGTCAAGCTAGTTCTGGTGTAGGTTTCCTTGGCTCTGTAATGAGCTCACCAGCTTAGCAATCTGCCTTCTCCAACTCCTTAATGGCCTGATAAACCCAACTCTGTTGGCTTGGCTATGTGTTTTGTGCATCCCTCGCTATGTGTAAGCCTGCTAGTTCCCTTATTCCTTGGAGAATCATGCCCAGCTCGAGGGTGGCAGCGCTGTTGAGAGATTAAGGAGCACGCTGGCCTATGGTTGGGTGGAACGTTGCAGCGACGTAGCTGGTTGCGGAGCAAAGATTTCATAAGATAAGTGATTTTCTCCATTTTACTTCTGCAATCGTAATTACTGTTAATGAAAATGAAATGAACATGTTGAAAGAATGCTCGCTTGAATGAATGTTGTTTTCCGCTGTGCTTGGTAGATAATTACATCTATGCATGTTAAGCATTCTGTTTATGAATTTTTAAGCCTGTACATGTTCATGGGCGGTTAGCCCAGTCTGATAAAGCTAGTAGTTGCGTCCTCTACGCCGGTCGGAGGCATGGGGACGTGACAGCATGGTATCAGAGCTTTGGGTTGCAGCAATGGGCCTCTATGGGCCAAGAAAGAGCCGCTGATAGAGGGAAAAATTACCCTCTATGTCCAGCAGAACAGCAGTGAGCCAACGAATTCAGAAAAACCGTCTAAGTGTTGAGCGGTCGGACCACTGGAGGAAGTGGAATTCCACCATTGCGGAAGGATTGGTGAAGTCTCCTGTCCGTCGTTGCAGACGGTGAAGCAATTCCGTAGCCGAAGTGAGAGTCATCCGACCGTCGATGCCACAGAAAGGTTTAAAAATTTTCTAAGTGTTGGGGAATCGGAGGCGGAAGCGATCTTTCGTCTGCCGTTGCGGAAGGGAGAATCCTCCGACTTCCGATGTCAGAATCTGCCGACGTCCGATGTCCGAGCTGTTCTAAGTGCCAAATCGGAAGAGAGAGTGTTCCAGGAGCCAATTCGGCGGAAGGAAGAATGGAAGAGGAGCCGATTCGGTAGAAGGAAGAATGGTCTGGGAGCCGATTCAGCGGAAGGATTCAGACTCTGGTGAGCCGCCGTTGCGGAAGCGAAAGCATTTGGATTCCGATATGAGAGTCCGCTGACGTCCGACGTAAGTGCCAAATCGGAAGAGGAAAGGGAAGGATCGTCCGCCATTGCGGAAGCCGAAGGCATCTGACAGCCGATGTGGAAGGCATCCGATTGCCGATATGGAAAGGCATCCGACAGCTGATTTCAACTGATTTCAGAGGGATTTTTCA